>CAKLIZ010001251.1:29876-44167 GCA_922035795.1 Oreochromis mossambicus
CACGATCAGGTAAAGAACTGTGGGATTAGACTGGATTTCTAAAAGCAACAATCAATATGTCCAATTTTAAAGGTATTTATATAATATTTAGTTGTGTTTTTTAAACTTTGCTTAGAGTTCTCTTATGTGCTTGTGGTGGAAAACTATTTCCACTATTCCTCAGTCAATGTCATATTAGTTTTGAGACTCTAAATATGGGATAAATGTATAAGAATGGCTCAAATTCCTGAACAAATAATGCAATACTGCTGCTAAACTGCTTCATTTATCTTCATTGTTTTGATTTTAAATCCATTGTATTAGTCCACAGAGGCAAAATTACAATAAAAAATTGTGCAGAAACACATGAACTTAATTAGGCAGTGACTAATCGTAGCCTGGGATGTAAAAGCAAAGGTTTGACTGCAGCTCTGCTCTTGTTCCACTAGAGGGGCAACTGTAGGTCTGCTGATATACTGACAGTGTGTCCTGTTTCCCTCAGGTATACATCAGCTGTTCAGTAATGATGTGTGAAGCAGGAAATCCCGACAGCAGGTGCTCACAGGGATGCATCAACTCCACATCAAACGATCACCACCACTCCCACCGCCGAAAGAGGGACTCTGCCATCCAGACTGCAACGCACTTCGTTTCCCAGGGTCCTCTGCGCTTGAGGAGGTCAGCAGACATCAGCATGAGTGCAGGTATGGAAACACAAAGTGCTTCTTAACATTAGCTGCTTTGTTTGAGTTGCACTAAAAGTGTGAACAATGCTGAGGTACAAATGATCTTTTGTGGTCTTCAGGGAACAACCTGAACCTGAACCTGAACCTGGTCTTCATCGCTGGATGTCTTCTTGCTGCTGTTGCCATGATCTGTGGAGTGCTCCTGTACAGGGCCAAAATGTCAAAGGTCAAATACCAGCGTTTGGCCTCGAGTGACAGTTAAGACAGCAGTGTAATCAGAATACCAGTTCCTGCATTACTTTTGAACGAACCTCATTTTTCTGTCAGGGTTTCAGTGTCTGTGTATCTGCTCATGTTTAAATCAATCATGAATTTAATTCTTTAGAATTCAGCTTTGTGTAGTGCAAATTCACAACAACAGTTACCTCAGTTAGCTTTATAATGTAGGGCACAGTCCCAGCTGTTACAGCTGTATTTGTGTTTGCAAGATTTAAGAGAGAGCAGAAATTCCATCACTGCAGATGAAAAACAAGACTTTGGATGATGAATCTTTGGATTGTTGTTCAGTCATGTAGCTTTACAGCAGCTTTTCTTTTTATATGTTAGAGTGTGATTTACAGAAAAGTGTGAAAGTTAATGCTCCTCTATAATCATTTGTGTGCACATGTGAATAAATTTAAGACCAACATTAAGGTGGTTATTATACACTTTCCTTCAATAAAAATCAATAAAGGCACTCTCATGTGTTAGTGCTCTTCTTTCATTCTCTGCTGTGCCTTCAAATGCCTGAGAGGCTCCTGTCCTCAGTTAAAGTGTTGCATCAGCCACTGTATTTCATTACCCTGTATTTATACATGTGTAATGACAATAAAGTTAAATTCTAATCAGTGCTCTTCATCAGCTGGTTACCAGGCAACCTGAAATGCTCCAGAAGCCGTTTTTTGTGGCTCCCACCCTGACATGTAAAATGAGGAAAACACTGCATGTATGTTAAAAAGTATAGTGTGTTGCGTTTATGAAATCAATGAGCTGTTGCAGAGAAAACTACAATTTTCTGTGTGCAATAAAAACAAAAAGTTGAAGGTTGCGTTCAAATAAAACACTCACATGTCTATTTGAGTCCTGCTGGTATTTATGAAGGAAACAGCCAAACTTAAGTCATCCGCCTGCAGCAAACCAAAACTGCGGTGTGTTTCAGCGTGCCCTCATCATGCTGTCGCAGGCGTGCAGTCAGCCTGAATAAAAAAGAGACTATTTCACTGAACGATGTAAAACATAAATGTGCTGAATGATAACCAACTAAAACATTTATTGTGCCTGGTTAACGTCAGCGCTGTTCCTGAACCTCAGCGCACATCAGGGCTGTCAGACATCATCTTCATCTTTATTGTGTTGATTCTGGAAATCGATTTCAAGCTTTAACTTTTTGTGTTTTGAGAGTTTCTCTCCTCATATTTGGCATCAAACGTTCAGTTTTCTTCAGGAACATTTTTTATTTCTTGGATTTGTCCTTGTTCGACCGAGGAAAAGCTCACAAATCCTAATCCTACTCTTCAAATTTAGAATGACATTTTTTTTTCTTTTTTAAACTGAAGACCTGAGATGAAAATAAATTGAAACAGTCGTTAGTCTCAGGGAGCAGCGAGAAGAAGGAGCCACGGGGCTCTGATCACATTTTCCTAGAAAGCTTCCAACAGAGAAAGACCTGCAGGCCTGAAGCTGCAGGTGAAGAGCTCACCTGTGAAACGTCACAGTGTCTCCCGCCCTGCGTGACTCCTGAACAGCTGCTGTCCGTGCAGATTGTTCAATAATCCAAGCGACTGTTTTCATCAACTGTACAGGCTGAATATCAGTGATGTTACAGGCCCCACTATGATGGGCGCGTAGCCAGATTACGATCCTGTAAAACAGGAGAGAAAGTGAACACAGGAGACACGCTGCCGTTCGCCTGGTCAGTCTTACCAGAATGGAAAACTTACGGCAGCTATGCACCCGACTCAGTTCCCAAAGCACGCTGCTGCCCCCTACTGTCCAAAGTGTTATACACTCTCCTGGCAACGGGGAACTTACATGACATTGTGGATTTAAATTACACCAATAAACCAGAAAAATAAAACATATTGTGACCACATATCTGTGTGGATCACAGTGACACACACACACTCCTGATTTACTGAGTTTGGAGAAGGGAAGGGCGATTCTGATCACGTGATTAGACAAACACAGGAAGGCGGAAGAAGCAGAGTTGGTGGTGCGCTGAGAGGTGGAGGCGGGTGAGTGTTGGCGCAGCGTGGTTGTAGCTTTGCTGTCAGAGTGTGTGCGTGTCTGTGGACTGCAGAGGGGAGAAGGACAGTCGCGGTGAACTCGGTGATCAGTGACTCAAAGCCAGCTCAAAGAAAACTGTCTGCGCTCTTTCACTTCCGGGTTCGTCATCCATGTGACGCCGTAGTCGCTGCTGTTAGTTCTGCGTTTAACTGAACCGCTGTGAATAACATGTTGGCTGTAACATGTGAAACGTGTCAGGTGTGTCCCTCATGAGTGACGCCAGTTCATCCTGAACCACTAACAGTGTTCCGGTCACAGGCTGGAAGCTGCAGGCAGGTTTTGGTCAGTGACTTCGATCCTTTTCTGCAGTTTAAAAGTCTCTTTGGCATAAAACATGTCGTCTTTAAGAGCGATCTGCCCGTGACAGGAGCAGAACGACAGCAACCCCAACACTAGAGTTTTAGAAAGACTTTTAAAGTAGTATACAGCCTACGGTTGGGCGACATTACTCAGTCCAGTAACCGACGACAGGTGATATATTCGCGCAGGTGACTTTTTGATTAGCGGGGCGATGCAATCATGCACGACTGATTTGCGCGTTTCCCTCAGAACCAGCCAATTATCCCCTCACCCCCAACTGCCTCCCTGAGCCTGGTCCTGGTGGATGTTTCTTCCTGTTTTTCTTTCCCACATTTCATTGTTTCTTTGGTCTGAAGGATCCAGATTGACTGATGAACAGTCAACATCAATGATAACTGACACAGATCACGTTAACAGCGAGTCTAATGTCATGCCAAAGCCTGCTGATATGTTACACAGGCTGTTAAAGCTGCAGCTGAACGTCACAAAAACTGTTTCTAATCAGCTTGTTTCTTTGTGTGAAGTTTGCTGATTTGAATATAAAAACTCTAAATTATGTTGATCAGCTCACACAGTTCACTTTGCATTCGTTCTGTCTGTCTCTGAGGAAATATGAGGACCTGATCTCAGTGCGACAGACGTTTTGCTTCAGTACAGTCTCAGTGATGAACTATGCTGAATGACCTGTTTGTAGTCCATCTGCAGGTTTGTGTAGTTTGGCTACAGCACACCCACATCAACAGTATCCTCCTTCCACCCTGCACAAACAGACGTGTTTCAGACTTTATTTGGAGGAGCAAATCAAAGTTTTTAAATTAAGAAGTGCTTTTTTAAAATGGTCTGAGGTTATTAATAAATTCATTATTAAGGCTTTAACTCTCTTAATAATTCATTTATTATGCAATAATTGGAGTATTTTAAAAAATGTTCAGATGTAGTTGTGACTTTGTCTTCATAAATTTAAACTGACAGCAGCTTATTAGCTTACAGGCGTGAGTTCTCCCCAGTTTAATAAGTCTGTTGTTTGTCATGTGAACATCCTTGATAAATTAAGGAGCTCATAGCAGAAGGTTGTGATACTGTTGGGAGCTCTGCTGTTTTATGGCAGCTGTCTGTAATATATTCCTGAGGGAACGACTTTTAATCTTGAACACATAATAACAAGCTTAACAAAGCATCTTTGAACACGTTACACGGGACTGAGCATGTGAAGCGTTCATTGATATGAAAGGATACTGACTAGAAGACGTCTGTGGACTGAAAATCAAAATGTTTCCCACGGATTTTGTTACTGTTTAAATTCAGGACTTTCTCTGTGCTCTAACAAACCATTTGGTGAATAATCTGGAGAAGTTTCTAAAGCAAATCAAACTGGGATGTAAAATGTGTCAGGTCAAAGCTGAAGCTGCTGTTTTCATCTCAGACTTGTCTGTGTTCCACTCTTGGATGGAGCTGTGTATTTGTCCCTGTAGAAGTCACCTGTGTCCTACATGGACACAACGTCAGTGTGCCGTGGGGCAGGAAGCTGTAATGCTTAAATGGAGCCACTTTAAAGTTGTGCAGCCATCTCCTTAGAAACAAGCGGCAATTTGCAGCATTAATCTCGTAGTATGTGCAGTGTTGGATTTTGCTGTTATATTTTATAGTTT
Source organism: Oreochromis mossambicus (assembly GCA_922035795.1). Lineage (NCBI taxonomy): Eukaryota > Metazoa > Chordata > Actinopteri > Cichliformes > Cichlidae > Oreochromis > Oreochromis mossambicus. The sequence continues at coordinate 34,816 of CAKLIZ010001251.1, forward strand.
TTAATAGATTTTTATCACCATTTTATTACTGTCTGATAATCTCTCTGACTGGAGCAAGCAGATCTCACAGGGGTCACAGAAGAAGAGTCACATGACCTGTGACATGACGCTCATGTGAGCGCACTTGGGTTTCAGGTTTTGTTTAGCCAGCTAACACAAAAAGAGCTCGGCTGTGTTGAACAGTCTGGTCCTCCATAACTCTGAAGACAACTCTGTGAAGATGAAGACGTCACACAGAAAATCCTTTAAATGAATTGTGAGTCTCGTGTGTTCATCTGGTGAAAGTGCTTCCCTTTGACCTTTTGCTGTTCCTGTTCAGCAGATTGAAACTGAACATCATCCCTGAGGCTGAAGTCATCAGTGCTTCTGCACAGCAGAACTATGGACTACATGATGGACGAGGCGGAGGAGATCATGGATGAGTTTGACATAGAGGACTACAACATAGCAGAGCAGGGACGACACAGAGTGATTGCACTTGTGAAGAGCTGCAGAAAGGCTCGGTGGGTCCAGATGTGGCATACAGTACTCAACTTAGTAGTTTCAGTTTCTTACTATGATGCTAATTGGCTAAAGCTAAGCAAAATAGGTTTGTATAATAATAATTAATGGATTGCATTTATATAGCGCTTTTCTAGACACTCAAACCGCCTCACATTCACACACTGGTGGAGGCAGGCCACAGCTGCCCTGGGGCAGACTGACAGAAGCGAGGCTGCCATCTGCCCCTCTGGCCAACACCAGTAGGCGGTAGGGTGAAGTGTCTTGCCCAAGGACCAGGACAGACAGAGCTGGGGATCGAACCAGCAACCTTCTGGTTACAAGATGAGCTTCCCAGCCCCCTGACCCACGATCGCCCCTTAATATTAATAAATCCACACGTCATGCAGGTTTGAGTCACACAATATAAGTCACTGTGACCAGGACTGCACAGAGCTCCTCTGGTTATCACCAGATTTTATTGCTCTGGTTGTTTGAAGATTTTAATGATTCAAAGAAAAAAGGAAAATCAGTTGATTGGTTTAATCATACATGAATGTAACACAGCTACTGCCTTTGTACAGAGGAGGAGAGCAGCTGCCTTCACCTGTCAGCTTACTTTGTTTGAGTCTCACAGGTGGTGTCATAGAGAGTTTAGAGAGCTCAATGAACTGCCCCAGCTAAAAAACTCTACTCTCTCCTCCACCTTGTGGTACAGACTGGTACTACAGACTGTAGCTGATTAAATTCACTTCATGGATGATTTGGATCACGTTATGTTAGAGTTTGTCGATCTTTCATAAACTGCTTTTTTCTTTGAATTCCGGGACATCACTGACTTTAAAGCATGAACTAACTCGTCACTGTGAGTCCTCCCTGAAACGGTAAGTGATGTCACATTAATGTAGCTGTGCGTCAGCCTCACACTGTAACTTCATCAAAAGCTTCTGGATTTGTGCTCACTGAACAATTCCTCAAACCCATGTCCAGTAAAATCTGATGCTGTGGTGTGTAACACTATTTTTCATTTTGAAGACCTGGGTGGCTCCCAAATTATTACATTTTTAGAATAATGTCTGCTCCACCATCGTCATCATCAAAAAATGTTATGGTCCAAAGTTTGAATGTACAGTATATAATGATTGCTGTTAATTTAGCTTCATATGTCAAATACCTTAATTAAATATGTGTTTTTGTCCTTTAAATAAAGGCATTTTTATGTAAAATCTGTGGCAATGGTTGATTATCTCAGAAATTATGAAACATAAATTAAACAAAAAAAGTTGCAGTTCTTTTTCTTTCCTTTTTTTTAACAATCAAAATAAACCCAGATTTATAATTTTGGGGCTGATAGATCAAAAATGTCTGCATATTGGGTCAAAAAAATGTAAAAAAAAAAAATTAAATCTCTCTTGTAAAGAAAAATTAAGAAAATGCTATTTTCATGTAACTTTCTTGAAATCTTTCATATTTTCTGTGGTCAGACTGATCGGTTGTGGACTCTCAGAGACTGACTGTGAAGTCGTGGCCTCAGCTCTGAAGTCCAACCCCTCCCATCTGACAGAGCTGGACATGAGTCTGAACAAACTGCAGGAGTCAGCAGTGAAGCTTCTGTGTGGTGGACTGGAGAGTCCAAACTGTCAACTGGAGACTCTGAGGTGGGTTCACTGACAGCAGCTGCTGTTGTTTTTCTATATTTCATATCTGTGTATGATATGTGTATCTCTGGTATGACCTCCTCTGGTAAAGTGTTAACATGTTAGAGGTACACATAGAGCAACATCAAGCGCATCATCAGATGTAACTGAAAGGAATTATTGAAATGTTCAAATATTTTCTAAAACAGAGGAGTCAGGTGAAGCCTCACTAGTATTACATACACTTGTGATGATTATTGATGACGAGGAAAGACAGCGCCACTGTACTCTGTAAAGTCTGTATAAAGCAGTAATAAATGCTTGTCCTGAGTTTGTCAAACAACATTTAAATTATTAAAAAATGACCACATGAATAAAATGATCTTTCCAAATAATCCAGAGAATTTGACCACCAAATATCTGCAAAGGGCCAGGCAAGTCCCGAGGAGTCGGCTGAATGGGAAGAACAAGATCTGGGCTATCAACACCTGGGGAGGAAGAAACGACAGAGATACACAGCAATCAATAATAACTTGATTAAATGTAGAGTGGTGTATAAACACAAAGAGAGTAAAAAAAAAGTAGAAGCACAGAGGGTGTCTGTGTCCTGAATCCACTCCACTAAGTCTGACAGCTCAGCACAGACAGAGAAGAACTGATGTGTTCACAATTATGACTTTATCTCCATTTTTATTTTTTATTCAGATTGGAGCGCTGCTGGTTGTCAGATATCAGCTCTATGGGTTCAGCTCTGAAGTCCAACCCATCCCACCTTAAACATCTGGACCTGAGTCACAACATCAACCTGCAGGATTCAGGATTGAAGCAGCTGTGTGGTTTTCTGCAGTGTTCACAGTGTAGACTGGAGACTCTGATGTGAGTCATCGTGTTTGAGTTGTGCTGACATGAATATGATGTGAAAGTTGTCCTGACGCTGCAGACATCAGGCTGATATTATACTGATCCACACTGAGGATCTTCATGGTAAAGTCTGTTTTCTTCTGTGGTTTAAACCAGGGGTGTTAAACATAAGGCCCAGGGCCCAGAATCAGCCTGGCAAAGACTCCAGTCCCGCTCACTGGTCGTCTTTGGACTGTGTTAAGCATAAATGTTGGACTTTTAAATGTATTTTCATACATTTACTGACAAGATACATGGAAACACAGCTGAACAGAATCTAACTAATGAGACAGGGAAACAAAACTGAACATGAGACGGGGGACGATCAAAGTAAAAGAGGACACAACAAACACTGAGACCAGGACCAAGACGTATAAACTGTACAGAACTAAACAGGGAACACGGAGAGACGGGGTCATGACTGACTTCCACATGAGACTCTGGGGACGAGAACCAGAACCATGCTGAACTCAAGACTAAATAATACAGAGCTTGAACATAAAAATCCACATGAGACACAGAATGAGTCCAGAACAAAACACTGGGTCGAAGACCCAGGATCATGACGTAGAAAGATGGAGACCTTATATTTATCAGTTTTATTCTGGGCTCATATTGAATCGACATCGTAGCGACTGTCTTCAGCTCTGAACAGATTATGAAACACTGAATGATTTCAGGCAAAAACACTGTGTAATAAACCTGCATCTTTTATTCTTCATTCAGATTGGATGACTGCAGTTTGTCAGATATCAGTTCTCTCGCCATCGCTCTGAAGTCCAACCCCTCCCATGTTAAAGATCTGGGTCTGAGCTGGAACAGTCTACAGGATTCAGGAGTGAGACAGCTGTGTGGTTTCCTGGAGAGGCCAGACTGTAAGCTGGAGTCTTTGAGGTCAGTCACCATGTTTTGTACTGATATGAATATGATGTAAAAGTTGTGCTGACACTAAACAGAAAGTTGATACTGTAATGCTGTGCACTGAGGAGTAGGCCAATGAGTGTAGCAGAGCAACGTTCTCATTTCTGGATAATTCGCTGTGAATGTACATCTTCCATCCTGATACGCTTGTTTTCTTGGGAAACGTGTTTGTGTTCTCTCCCTCATGTTTCAGTGATTTACTAATCCGAGGCTGGTTATTCTGGAAAATAGTTCCTGTTTTCAAAGTAATTCCCATTTTTCCCAGAAAGAAGTAGAAATACACGACACACCTTCTGATTTAACGCTTGATGGTTTTTGCGACTGCACTTGGGGACACATTCAAATTTTTAGCAATTTTCCTTAAAGTAATGATGGACTGTTGTTTCTCTTTACTTAGCTGATTGGTTCTAATATGAATTCTAATAGTTGTCAAATAGGGCTGTCAACTATGTACCAACCTGACTTCTGCACAACACAATTGATGGTCCCAACCCCATTAAGAAGGCAAGAAATTCCACAAATGTACCATTAAATGAGAAGGTGTGTCCAAACCTTTGACTGAAGTCTGGATGATCCAAGTGAGAATATGAGCCTTTAAAAAGTCCCAGTGGGTGCAGTCAAAGCAGTCCCTCAGTTCCAGTTAGGACTGGGCGATATGGACCAAAATTCATATCTCGATATTTTTAGCTGGATGGCGATCTACGATATATATCTCGATATTTGTTTAATCCCATAAAGTAAGAACAAAAAGAGAGTTCTTGGTCAAAGCTTCTTTTATTAACATACAACTGTAGATGTACATGAAAAATTAATCATAAATAATCCTCCATAAGTAAAATAAAAATAATTTTCTTTTCATGTATAACAAAAAGCTCACAATTGTAAACTAAATGTAAAATGTAAACCAAACAGGTGCAGAGCAAAAATAACGAGGGCAACTTGCTCGTTAAAAAGTGCTTACACTGAAGTCAAGTAAATGCTTCTTTGTGTGTATTCCTGAACAATCATCTGGTACTTTGTGCAAAAACAAAACATGTAAACAGATTGAATGCAATTAACAAAATTCCATTCTTTAGTCAGTGGGTCTCTGTGCAAATCTCCAATGACAATAAAAATATAAGGTGAAGCACCTTGCCCATGCAAACTGGGAGAGCCTGGGATCGAACCACCAACCTTCCGATTAGCAGCTGACCTCCTGACCTACAGCCACCCCGATATAGAAAGAACACAAACAATTGTCAAGGCCAACTACTGTACAGCTTACAGATTTTGTGCCAGGAAAACTAATCTGTCAACAATATCAGGTTTCAAGGATGTCCTGTGGCAGGTTACAACGTTTCCACTGCAACTAAAAGTCCTTTCAGAAGGGGAGCTGGCAGCTGGCACACAAAGGTATTTCTTGGCCAGGCGGCTCAGTGCTGGATAGGCAACTTCATGTTCCTTCCACCATTTGAGAGGGTCAGCATCACTCTCTACACAAACTGACAACAAGTAGCTAGAAAATTCATTTTCGATTGCCTCCCTCTGTGTGAAACCAGTGTTGGCGGCTGTGCTGTGCTGGAAGAAGCTTGCCAGAGATCTCTTTTTTTTAGCTGTGTGTCCTACTGCTGCTGCTTCTTCTCGGTCTGCAGACTCAGGCACGGCTGGATCAGGCAGCTCAAACACGTACCCTGATAGCTGAGCAGAGACTCTGCCTCCAAGATGAGTTTATGTTTTAGTGCATTGATTTTCTCACTTGGGATGTATTTCGCCCTGAACCGTGGATCCACAAAAGAAGCCTTCAGCTTCAGCTGTTTGGAGTTTCCATTTTCTAAACTTCTACATTCTGAACCTTCTTCAGCTCTGAACAGATGATGAAACACTGAATGATTTCAAGCACTTTGTCTAATAAACTTCTTTCATTCTTCATACAGATTGATGGGCTGTGGTTTGTCAAAGATCAGCTGTGATTATCTGGCCTCAGTTCTGAAGTCCAACTCTTCTGCTATGAGAGAGCTGATCTTACGCGGAAACGATCTGCAGGAATCAGACATGAAGCGGCTGTTTGAGCTGGTGGAGAGTCCAGACTGCAGACTGGAGACTCTGAGGTCCGTAGGGTGATGGAGTGAGTGGGTGGTGCTGTCAGCAGTATTGTACTAAACACAGTCAGTATGAAACAAAGATCCAGTGTTTCCTGTAAAGCTGCAGCTTCTCAGTGAAGCTGTGAGAGGAGAAAGGTGACAGGCTTCAGGATTGGACAGACAAATCGATAACAGCCAATCAAAAGGTTGTTGTGATCATGTGTTTGATGTGAAGATGACTGCTGCTTTTGTCTTCATGTCTACAGGAAATAAAGCTGGATTCCAGCTGGCAGGTGGTCCTGATTCATCAAACCTGATCTCTCACTGTTTCTCATTTCCACTCTGAACAGCTGATCAGATTTAACTTTGTCACAGCTCTGAGATCAGTCTGCAAATTACTGGCTCTTATTTTGATGAACCATGTGGTTTCATACAGGCATAAAAGCTCTCCTGAAGTCCAGGAATCTCATTTGTACGCGTGTGTACTGTTAAGCTGTTGCATCCAGACATGTTCGGCGTCCTCCTCCATTTTTATTAGTCGAAAACAGATGTTCTTCAACAACTCTGTGGTTTAGTGGAACAGCATGAAATCCTTCGCTGGAGGTTCAGGACTCTCAGCTGTTTATTTCTACTGTGAACTGGATTGAAATGAAGCACAGAATTAATGATAAAAGACAGACGGTGTGTGAGCTTCATGAGAGCTGAGAGGACATCAATGACTACAGTCTCTGGAAACACTCGTTCATCTCTTCCTTTTCATCTGCAGGTGGTGATGATGGTAAACAGGACGGTGTGTGTGCTGAGAGAGGAGCAGCTGTGTCCTGATGATCCAGAGAGGTTGAAGCAGCAGCAGCTTGTGTGTAGAGACGCTCTGACTGGGCCATGTTACTGGGAGGTGGAGAGGAGAGCTTCATCCAGCAGTGACTGACAGAGGAATGAAGTGCAGATGAGTGAACTGCTCTGAGAACAGCTCCACTGTCAGACACAATGTAGAGTCCAGCATCATCCCTGTGTGTCCCTCTGGATCTGACAGAGGATCATCAGTGGATCCGGACTGACACGTTGCACCGGATTGTTGGAAAAAAATATTTTGTGATGTCAAAAATGTTTCATGTGGAAATGTTCAGTGATTGTTTCATGGTTAAACATAAATATAAATGTGTTCAACACATTTCTGCCACCTGGTCGCTTCAGAGAGATGGCTCTGCACTCCCGGCTGTCCAGTTTCTGTCCAGTAGAGTTAAAACACAGGTGGAATGAACAGTACCAGTCCTCACACATCCAGTCAGAGTCGTGTTGAAGCCTGTTAGCGGATATAAAAAGAGTGGTCGAGATGCTAAGAGACATTTGTTTGTATTTTCTATTTCTATACTTTTGGCCCTGTGTGGATTACACAACATCTAAATAAATTCCAACCTGTGCCGATCCAGTTATTAATTTTACAGTCATTAAAGATGTATCATGTCCGATCATTCAGCCTTGGAAAACAGCATTCAAGTCCATGATAACTGAACAGGTGCAAGAATATTAAGTTTGGTAATCTCTGAATTGTTTCTACATTTTTTTCTAGTTTGTTTCAAGCTGTTTATTTTTAAATAACCTTCTGAGAGTGACGAGCCTGCGGTCTGCTGAGTGTCACTGATGAAGCTGTGCCCATCACTCCAAATCCTCTACCTCGGGGTCTACCAGTGTTAACAGATGCTCTCAGGAACCTACCTCAAGTAACTCAGCTCTTTTTTGAGCTGTTTGACACTGGGGTGCTATAGAGGACTGAAAAAACATTCAACTTCAGTCAAAGATTGATGTTTCAGTTGGGACAAAGAAGAAGGGGCTTCCACCAACTCTGCAGACTTTTACAATTAGAAGCTTTAAATGTTAGAATGTGAGCGAACATCAGCACACAGTCTGTGAAACAGCTGAAGGCGTCACCATGGAAACTAAACTGTGCAGACGTTTCATATTGAAACAGTACAGCCATGTCCTGCAGACTAAAGCTGACGATGCCGTTTGGAGTTGGGTTGGTGCAACTTTGTCATACATGTGTGTTATTGATGTATGTAATTATTGATGTAAGTATTTTCTGAGGACAGAGCCTGCTTTTCATGTCTCTGGATTTCTGAAGCACTCGAGTCACGTGAGTAACACCTGCTTTATCGAGGCAGTGCACGTTCAAAGACACGTATATGATGCAGGAATAATTCTGAGCAGTTTATACAAATTCAAAGAAGCTAAATTTCAGCCATTGAAAAAGTACCAATCAACAGTGAAATATCAAGTTTTAATATGAACTTCTGAAAATGCAATAATCTATTGTATGTTGTGTTTTTTTGTTTTCAGATTTTATCTTTTAATTTAAATTAGGTTCTTATATTTTCCCTTTTAAATTTTACTTTTTCAGTTTAAATTTGGGGGCCTTGCTTTCACTTGGTGGGTGTCGAAGAAATAATATTACAAAAATACCACTAATCTTTTACTTTGTGATTTTTACTCGCCACATTAGAAGAACTGTCAGTGAGAAGCTAACAGCAGTGATAAAGTTGTGTTTATTGAGCTGTTTTGTCCGTTCGTGACTCTTCTCACAACATTTTACACGTCTGTTTCTTCCACGTCTGCAGAGGGAGCTTGAAGTCTTCATAGTGGGATTGGATCGTCAGCCTCTAAGAAACTCTGGCCCCACAGCAGCCGTGGACTCCACCAGGATCCCACTGATGCTCCACACCTGCCACAGCTGCTAGTGTTGTTTCTCAGGTATACATGTTTTTGACTGATATCATTACTGCCAACTCCAACATTGTATCCAACAAAGCTGGGACACTAGAGAATATCTGGTCATGCTTTGCCTCTCCTGAAATGGACACACGTGCTTAAGTTGCAGTACCAGCAGGGGGCGATAATTCTTTAAAGCCCGCAGGTCTGATCCACAGCGGTTTATGAAGACTGCAGAGCCATCAACAGAATCTATTCATCAGACCAAACTGTGTAATTATAATATTTATTTCCTCCATGTGGCAGGATGAATGTTATCCCTCGGTCCAACTCACTTTCAGCCTGGCGCATTAGGGGGCACTAGTATAAATAGTGGCCATTTGAGTGTCCCTGGATCGCTTACCTGTGATCTCCTTTTTGGTCACCTGACTTCCTGTTGGTGTTGCTGAGATTAGTTGTGGGTTACTCTTCTGAAGCCTCCATCGCGGCTGGTAGGTGGTTACTCATTGTAGTGTGTGTATATATTACCTTACTTGGTGGTAAACGGCTATTGTTTGTAGGTCGTAGCTGTAGAAGCCTCCTCCGAGCCATTCTGCTCACATTTTATGACACGGCTTACTTGGTACGTAATCAACTTTTGTTACGCTC
>CAKLIZ010001252.1:0-25089 GCA_922035795.1 Oreochromis mossambicus
AAACGGGTTAGAAAAGTGGTGAATTTTGGCACTAATGGCTTGCCATATTCCTCCCACGTTTCCGATTAATTCGCGTCAAGTTAGGGGCGTCTGGCGCGTTTTTGGTCGCGTCTTTTTTTTTGTTGTTGTTGTAAAGAACTTTGTTTAACAAACAATGAGTATACAACATACAAACAGATGAAGTATACAAAAGAACAGAACATGAACACACAAAACCAGGGGTAAAAAGAAAAAGGTAATAATTATATGAATACACGCAAAAATTCACATATATATATTGTTTTGAGAGCCTTTTTGTTGGTGGAGTCTATATTGATTGTATATACATTTCCACATCCTTAAAAAAATGACAGAAATATGGTGTTTTGTTAGTAAACTTACATTTATGGATAAAAAATTTAGCTAAAAGTATTAACAAATTAATTATAAAAAAGCATTTATCATTCTTCTTGGGGAACTTAAAAAAACAGAATAAAACATTTTCCCATCGTAAAGAAAACTCCCTTAAAATATGGACAATAACAAACCTACTAAATTCCTTCCAGAATCTCTGTGTAAAAGAACAGTACCAAAAAAGATGTGTCACAGTTTCTGGATGATCCCCCATAAATATTTGATTGTAAATAAGGTGAAGGAAGTTTCATTTAAAATTCTACATAAATGTTATCCAGTCAGCCACTACATGGTAAAATTTAAAAGAGACATAAATACTAATTGTACTTTCTGTGGGGATCATCCAGACTGTCTTCCACTTGATATCTGGAACATATCGGTTCCAGTAAGATATTATATACGGGAGAGAGACGATATCTTCTTGGAATAAACTACATATTCTCTTATTGCTGTTACCAAGTTCCTGTGAAAAGCAGATTTTTCCTATTGGTGACTCAGCTGGATCAGGGAGAGTGACTGAGGTAGATATTGAGCTTTCAGTGTTTTTATATAACATTAAAGTCCCTGAGGGTATGGCACCAAGCACCATTGAGAATTCCTGAACACTGATTGGAAAATTATATAGTGCAATAAAGTCGTTGTAAGTAAGTAGTTGTCCCTCTTTATTAACCAGCTGAGCCATCAATAGGATCCCATTTTGGACCCAAGTTTCCAGGAAAAGTGATTTATTTTTAAATAAAATATCTCTGTTGTTCCAGATAAGGTATTTGTGTGGTGAGAAGTTGTGTTTATAAATGAGGGTCCACACTAAGAGGACTTGCTTATGGAAGGATGAAAGTTTTACAGGGAGTTTCTCAACATTGTAATTACAACTTAAAATAAAATTAAAGCCACCAAAACGAGAGAAAATATGATATGGTATAAAGTTCCAGATAGAGGTAGGGTTTTTAAGAAAATGTTTAGCCCAATTAATTTTGAAAGTGTTATTTAAAGTAGAAAAGTCTAAGACATTAAGCCCACCTGATTCGTACTTATTCATCACAACAGTTTTTCTAATATAATGCGTACGGTTTTTCCATATAAAATTAAAGAGCATACGGTCAATATCTTTACTAATTTTCTTATCCAGATGTAAGGAGAGAGCAGCATATGTTAATCGGGATATCCCTTCAGCTTTAGTAATTAACACTCTACCTTTCAACGACAAGTCCCTTTGCAGCCACTGGTTGAACTTTTTTAGGGTTTTCTGTATAATTGGAGTGAAGTTTGAAAAGCATCTTGATTTTTGGTCTTTGGATATTAACAGTCCCAAGTATGTGACTTCTTGTTTAACAGAAATATTACAGATAGTATTTGCGGGGCAGTCTTTAATTGCTAGTTACTCACACTTTTTTAGATTTAGGCATAAACCAGAGGCCTCAGAGAAATCTCTAATCACACTAAGAGCTGGAGGGATTTGGTTTGCATTCTTCAAGAAGAGTGTGGTGTCATCGGCTAACTGGCTGATGACGAGCTCCTTATCAGCTATGGTGATTCCTTGTACAACACTGTTTGAAATATTAGTTGCAAGAATTTGTGTACAAAGTAAAAATAAATATGGAGAAATAGGACATCCTTGGCGAATACCACGTTTCAGGTCAAATCTCGGGGTGGAGCCGTTAATCATTTTAATAGAACTATTGCCATTTGTGTATAAGGTTTTTACAGCTTTACAGAAAAATTCTCCAAAGCCAAATTTTTCCAAAGAGTGGAAAATAAATTGATGTTCAATTGTATCAAAAGCCTTATAAAAATCCAGGAAGAGAATGAAGCTATTGTCAGGTACCAAATCAGAGTAATCAAGTAAATCCAAAACAAGTCTAATGTTATTAGAAATGTGTCTATTTCTCATAAAGCCTGATTGTGTCTCATCGATAATTGTGTCCAAGACCTCTTTAATTCTGTTAGCAAGTATTAAAGCCATAATCTTATAGTCATTATTGAGCAGGGAGATGGGTCTCCAATTATCAATAAAAAGTAAGTCTTTGTTTGGTTTTGGAATAAGTGTTATGAGACCTTGAGTAAGAGTAGGAGGGAGGGTGTTATTCTCTATAATTTCTGTAAAAACCTGCAGTAAAAACGGAGCCAGGAGATTAGAAAATGATTTATAAAACTCTGCAGTCAAACCATCTGTGCCGGGAGATTTATTGGCCTTAAGTGCAGAAATGGAATTACAGACTTCCTCCACAGTCAGAGGGCTGTCACAATAACTTCTATCTTCCACAACAATAGATTTAAGGTTTTTAACATTATTGAAAAATTGCGTTGAGACAACAACATTATATTTTGAGTTATATAGTTTAGAATAGAATTTGGCACAGGAATGTGAAATTTCTCTAGGATTGTCAGAGACAATGCCATTAATATTTAGTTGATGAATAGAGTTCATTTTTGATCTGTATTTTTCAAGCCTGAAAAAGTAAGCAGAATTTTGTTCGCCCTCCTCCAGCCACCTCTTCCTGGATCTTATAAAAGCACCCTCAGCCTTGCGTCGATATAAACCGTCCAATTTATTTTGAAGTTCTAGTAAACTTAATTTATCTTCCTCTGAGATTTCTTCTGGGGACTTCTGGTAATAAGAGGCAATTTTGCTTATCACTTCTTGTTCTTCAGCTTTCCTTAATTTAGTAATTTGACTCCCATATCTTCTCAAGAATTTGCATACTTCAAATTTAAAAAGTTCCCAATTGGTACAAAAGGACTTCTCTCTGTTAGCTTTATTCCAATAATAAACAATTAATTTATTAATCTGCATGTTAACCATTTTATCTTTTAGTAAAGAATTATTTAACTTCCAATAAGAGAAGTATATATTAACGGTAATATTATCTTTATCAATACAGTCAGAAACAAGCCAAAAGTCAATACGTGATTGCCTGGATCCTGTCTTATTGCTCCAAGTAAAGAGTCTATCATCTGGAAATTTTTCTCTCCAAATATCCACAACATTAAATTTTCCCATAAAATTTTTTAAGTTTGCACTGTATGAAGACTGCTGCCCTGGAGGCCACCTATCAACCGTATTGTCTAAAGCGATGTTAAAGTCTCCACCAATTAAGAGGACTGAATTTGGGTATTTGGAGAGCCAGAAAGTAATGTTTTCTTCTAAGGAGTCAAGTAATTTATCATTTTCAGTTTTATTATTGTAACCATATATATTTACTGCAATGAAAGTACTGTTATTGTGTCTGATTATTGAGCAGAGGTAGTGTCCTAAGGTGTCACAGTCAGAATGTAACACGTCCCCAGAAAAAGAATTTTTAAGCGTGGTAACTCCAGCAGAACGCTCAGAGCCATGGGACAACCAGACTTCATTACCCCATTGTGATTTCCAAAAATTTGTATCAGCAGGTGTGGAATGACTCTCTTGGAAAAAGCAAAAATCTGTTTTAAATTGTTTGGCAAACAAAAACAAAGCTTTGCGTTTACATGTTTGTCTTAACCCCCTGGTATTAAGAGAAACAAATGAAAAAGACAAAGTTATTAGAAAAAAGAAAGAGAAAAAGTAAGTTCTAAACTTCTACAGCTAAGAATAGATCTATAGAATAAGGGGACCGGGTGCTGCACAATTTAGGTAATAGAACAGTAAAAACCCTGAGTAACTAAGCTTATAAAAATATAGTATTTAACTATCTGCTATGGTTTGAATATAGCTTTTTATAGATAAACACACTCTTCAACACAAAATAAAACTTTAACCTGAGGGTGAGAATATCAAGTTCACCATGTAAACAAGCTTACAGAAATGCCATTTTGAAGACTGAATGAGCGTCACTGTGAAGGAGGGAAAACTTCTGATCCACTGATGAATCCTCGGCCTCCCACGAAATAAGCCGGCTTACCCTCCTTACGGGCTTTGTCTATCATCGGCCACAGTTTGTCACGACGTTCTCTGTCCTCCTTGGACAGATCTTCAGCGAACCTCAAATGATTGTCCTGCAGGTAGGAGGATGTTTTGGCTGCTTTCCATACAGCATCTCTGTAGATTCGGGAGGTGAACTGTACGATGATGCCTCTAGGTCTGGTGCTACCTTGTCTCTTGGCTCCGAGTCGGTGTACGGTGTCGATGATGTCAGGCAGCCTATGATTTTGCTCTGGCAGAACAGACTGGCATATCTCAATCACCTTTCCCCTTACGTCTTCTCTCTCAGCCTCCTTGACTCCATGTAGTCTGAGATTCCACCTCCTGGAATATCTTTCCAACTCAGATATTCTCTGTTGGCAGTTGTCCACTCGACCTTCCTCTTTAGTTACTTTTTTTTCCAGGTCGCAAACTTTCCCCTTCATATCTTTCATTTCCGCGCACACAAAATCAATCGTCTTTTTGAGACCCTCTATCTGGAGCGTATTCTCTTTCACCATGCTCTCAATGTTATCAGACCTGGTGTTTATTAATGCCGACAAACGAGAAATTATCTGATTTACATCAACTGGGTCAGAACTGCTGCATTCGTACATCACCTTCTTCGGAGCTGGCGATTTAAGAGGTGTAACAGGGAGAGGTGGGAACTCATCCATTTCTTCTTCGGCTAACGTGAGTGCCACTGCAGTAGCTGCGTAGTTATGGAAGCTATCCATTAGCACGTTGCTGGGCGTAGCCCTCTCCTCGTTAGCATTCTCAGGTGCTATCTTAGACTTGGAACTTTTCAGTCCCCTTTTCGCTCCTTTGTGATTCGGCATTCTGCTGCTTCTTGCCCTATGATTGCTGTATCTTCTCTTGTTTAGTAAATTGTTAGTGTTAGCAGCATAAAGTTGAGGTTTTACCGTTGTTCACGAACTTTCTGTGCAGAACTTAGTAGAGATCGTCTACTCACTCCGCCATCTTGGCACGCCCCCCTCCAAGTCTGGTCGCGTCTATCACGGTGTGAACACACGGGCCGTTTCTCAATTCTCAAGTACGCGAGTACGTACTCGCGTTCTCGGTGAGTACGTACTCGCCGAGAACGCACGGGAGTACATACCCGACTCGCGATATGTACAATTGGAACACCTGCGTACGTGATGATGTCACAGGTCCGGAGTTTTTACTGCAGTCCCCTCTTAATTTAACTGTGAGTAACATGTTATGAAGCTTAACTTTCATCACAGCCAAACCGGTTTACTCAGGAACAAATAAAACACTGAAATAAACCAAACATTAACATTTAGAAGTGATCTAAGTGACTTATATATCATTGTTAACCTCAGTAGTGAAACCTCTATTAATAAAAATAGTGTACATGTACATACGTGTACATACCTTAATAAAAACAAGCAGGTGAGATGTTAGAACGCTTTTATTTCTATTTTAGTGGACACTCAATACTATAGACAGCTGCTGGGGTTTCTTTAACCTGAGTAGTGAGAAGACCGCGAGCGGGGGAGGGGGTTGAAAACGATGTGCCGGGAGTCTGCTGTTGAGTTTTAGACGCAATGCATTCTGGGATATTTAGCTGTACCAAGTCCACACCGTTGCATGCTCGATAAAACGGGCGGAGCGAGAACACATCCGGGACTTTTTCGCGTTCTCGGCTTGATGCGTACTTCGAATTGGAACAGTACTTGGTCTCCGACTGATGACGTATCACGAGTACATGAGAACGCAAGTACGCACAAGTACGCATATTGAGAAACGCCCACGGTTAGAAGTGGCGCTATCTTCTTCTTCGTTGGTTTGGCGGACTACACGCTTCCAAGGAGTATTCGTGCCCTCTGCTGTTGCAGTACCTCACAGTCAGACAGGTATTTCTGACAACATAGTACACTCCTTGTCTAAGTTTTTTTAAAAAATATTTATATATATATATTTTTTTTCACAACTTTATTGCAAATTATAAAGTGAACAGTCAGTCATTCCAGTTCAGTTTGTACAGTAGACAAACAAGACAAATAACAGTAACAATATACAGTATGATGAAAAATTTATATATATATATATAGAGGCGACGGTTTATACCCGTGATGCATTGTCTCCAAGACGTGCATATGAATGAGACTTTTCAAAGAAACTGATTGTTACAGCTTTTATAATACATTCTTTGACTGCTCTTGACCTTGCAAACTACACCAATTATTTTATTAACATTATTTCATTATTTTCTTGTATTTCATTTTATCAATTAATTTTAATTTCAGCAGGTGGTATCACCTTTAAAACAGATTGAACACAGACTGAATGGTGGCAAATCTATAATTTAAATCTCCCTATGCCACAAAATATTTTTTTTCATTGTAAATAGCTGCGGTATACTTGGTGAGACTGTAGAGCTTAAAGAAATATACATATTTTGTTATTTTTAGTAATTGATTGTATTTACTGTTAAGATATACTGTTTTATTACACAGTCTGAGCTTCTTAATATTAAAAAAAATTTCACCGTAATTTTCACAATAATTCTAACAATGTTTTGACATTTTATTAAAATTAAAAATACAGTATGTTTTGAGTAGTTAATATACAGTTGTAAATCGTATATTCAAATGAAAAAGGCAGGAAAGATTGTCAATCATACAGAGTTATTATGTAAATTGTAGGGTGATTAATTGTAAATAATGTTACAGATTTTTCCTGTTGTTTTCAAAGACAATGTGCCATATTACAGTACATTAATATATTTTCAACATATTAGCAGTGTAAAAATAAAAGCAAATCACCGTTTTTCAATTTACAGAAATTTAATATACATATTACAATCATTTACTCTTTTTGATTTAATGGTAATTTACTGTTGCCATTTTACAGTTATTTACTGTAATTTTTTACATACATTTCTTACAATGCACATTTATATCCAATTTTTTTCTGAATCCAGACACAATATTTTCAGCTTCTTATATTTAATGGCTTCACTGCATGCAGATGAGTGAATAAACTGTAGACTAGTTACAATGATTTAATAGGAAGTAAACATAAAAAAAATAAGTGAAGAAGCATTTTAAGATTTGTGCTTTAATTTGCAAATCAATCAAATATAGCAACACACCTCTGCAATGCAAATTAGTATCACTTTTACTAGGTTACTAAAACAATCAGAATACCTTAATAATCCATAAAGAAATTATGTGAATAATAATGATGAATACTTAAGAAAAACTGAAGTCCGGAATAGTTAAACCTATGCTTAGTGTCTGTTTGGGAGCTTCAGGGTTTGTTTGTTTTGTCTTTTTGTTTTGTTTTGTTTTGTTTTTCTTTAGAATAAACTTAAGCAATTACAAATAATTTATAGCTTTTTCTTTTCATATATTAGGATCCAGCATAGTAGACCAGTGTATTTAGCTGCTTGTACATAATGCACACCCTCTACTGGGTATGCATGAACATGGCACAAATAACTGTCAGATGCTATCAGATTTTTTTTCCTTCCATCAGTCTGTTTTCTTTGCTGCTTGTCCAACCAGGCTCATACTGAAGCTGAAAACCACCCCCCAGCCAAAACTGGGTAAAAGCTGGGGGTACCCCAGTCCATAACCAGTCTAAAACACAGAAACAGACAAGTACACACTCACTTTCACACCTACAGTCAGTTTAGAATCACCGGGTAATCCCATACACATGCCTTTGTACTCTGGGTGGAAACTAGAGTGATGTTAGCCAATTTTCAGACTCACCTTTATTGTCATTCAGCTATTTGACATGATAACCAATTACGTAGGTCTCAGTATATGCAGTATGTTTCTAAACACAAGGCAGAATAAATAACTAAATGAAAAACTAAAATAAATACACAAATACACTAAGTACTGAAAAATTCTAATAATAAATAGTATTAACACACACACACACACACACACACACACACACACACACACACACATATACAAAGAAACCTGTGTTTAAATGGAGCACTCAGTTAAATAGCTGTTTGGGGGATTTTTGGAGGCTCTAGCTGCTTTGGATGCTCATGTAACCTGTTTCTCATCCAAGCACACTAAGCATGTATTGTATTTGCTAAGATCTGTTTACTCAGTACTTCATCTGGGGTTCTTGAGTACAAACTGAAAAT
Organism: Oreochromis mossambicus; assembly: GCA_922035795.1. Classification (NCBI taxonomy): domain Eukaryota; kingdom Metazoa; phylum Chordata; class Actinopteri; order Cichliformes; family Cichlidae; genus Oreochromis; species Oreochromis mossambicus. The sequence continues at coordinate 8,415 of CAKLIZ010001252.1, forward strand.
ACCAAGGTAATTTGAATGTTGTCAAACAGATACTCAGGTGTGAGCTCCTCCAAGGGCAAATATGAACTGGCAGTAAGAACAAGGAAGGAAGATCAAGTTCTCAGAAGCAGCACGCACTGTGTTTATTCAGGGAGGACAAATGATTACACTGGAGCAGTTTTGGTCACTAGGACAAAAAAACCTACCGTCTGGCACTTTCAACTGTCACTAAGACAGTAGTGTGTCAGATTGCAGCACAGGCTTTAAATTAGAGACATAGCAGTAATGTGATAAAAATCTATGCAAGATACTGTAAAATGTACTCCTAAATGTTCTCCCAGTAGAGTTTCATACTCATACTTAAATAATAATAAATCAGTAGGCTACTAAAGCAAATGGCAACCTGGTGAAATGCAAAATGCAAGTTTTTAATGATTTTGTAATTTAGAGAAATGTAATTCTTGAATCGCAAATGTGAAAAAGTAACCACCTCTTTTTATCTGTATGTCATCACTGTATAATTTTAAACTTATTTGGCTTTAATTTAAGCCATCACTGGGTCATAAAAACTATGTGTATAGAGTCACCAGTCAAATATAATTAAAACCACTTTACTGACTTTGTGACTTAATATGGTTTTAATTATTTATTTATTTTTAATTTATTTATTTATTTGGCCTTCCACCATCTTTTCTGTTACACAAATCTCCCAAGTATTTAAAGCCAGATTTCTAACAGTACCATGTCTTCGTATTGTAACATCTCTGGTCCAGTTCAGTGAAATAAATTAGTATAGATGGGGCCTGGTGCACAAGATTGGCTACAGCTGCACCTGGCAATCAAAGCAGCCCTGCCTCTAACTTTAAGCTTGAACAGTATCCAAATCAATTAATTCACCCATCATATAGTTGTTACTGTTCAGAAGCTGTAGAAATGCATTTTAATTGTTAATGTGGGCATTTCACCATAGGAGTCTGTGGGATTTAGTTTCTCCACTTTCGAGTCAACGTCAAACAGCCTTCCACACTTTCATGTGGACGTTTCTGCTTGACTAAATTTTTCTGAGTTAAAGCCAGCTGATCGGTTTGCTTTGAGTCAGACCAAGAGTTTCTGTTTTCATTAAAACATGGAAAGACAACAAAGCATGTGCACACACACACACACACACAAAAAAAAAACATTGTCTACTTTGACATATTTTTGGGAAAGCTTTTGTTGACACAATTAACATTTGCTCTGGTAAAACAAGCAGTTCATTGTACCAGACCTTAAAAAAATAGGTACACGGGCAAGAGATTATGAATTTTGAATGTGAGTCTATGATCTTGATATAATATTTATTATTTAAACTGATTTACCAAAATCCAGACAAACTTAGTGTCAATTAAAAAAAAATTACACCTCGAATAACCGCAGTTTCAGAAAATGTAGGCAATTTCCCTCTTAAATTAGTATAAAGTGCTTTGATACAGGTTTGGGCTGGATATTTGTCTTGGTTTATGCTTTCCAAGTCACATAAAACATTTAGTGTCATAAATAAATACTCTTAATCCGAAAATGAAAAGGTTACATGTACGGGTTAAATAGGGATTTGGCAGGTGGGGGAACCCTAAAATGAGTGTATTGTAAGCTGTGGTCAGCTGACCTGTGATGCTGCTCTTTGTGGATTTAGTCAACTGAATTCAACATGACATAAGCAGATGTCTCATCCCTACATGGTATAAAGCTAGTATTAAAATGTCAAATTTGGCAAGTAAATCTTATCAGCATCATCCTCTTAAATATATGTCTGCTACCCTTAATGCAACCATGTACACACCACATCCTTTCTATAATACAATTATTATTATACCACAGTTTGTTTTGCAGGAAGTTTCACAAAAACAAAACTCACAAAACAAAACAAAAAACTCTATCATATACAGCTCCAATATTTGATTAAAAAATTCATTAAGGCTTTAAGTAAGCAAAATTTCTGTCCGGTTTATCAAATGTCACATTAAATGCAGTTACTTTTGACAAAAAAAACCAAAACCCTCATCCTCCTGTCTTGTCCTGTCTTTCTTACATCTTACTCTGACAGTGTCATGCCTTATTGTTATTTTTCTCTCTCTACACAATACAGGCACATCAGCTACATTTACTTATCAAAATGTTAAATGTTAAAAGTTTATGTTTGGTGAAATCTGCTGAGCTGATTGAAAAGATTAAAATGTTAGTCTGATTATGTTTGCCCTATCTTGTAAAGCTAGGTAGAATTATCTATTGTAAGCACAACTTTGGCATCTGCTACATAAACGCACCACAGGGATTACAAGTAAAAATTATGTGTTGGAGGTGTAAGCGGGCTTTGGCATGCCATTATTTTTTCCTATTGCTGAGTAAGTATCTCCATGCTGTCAACATTATTGTGTATAGCCTGTCTATCAGGTTTAATTCTCAGTCATAATTCAATCAACGACGAACACACAAGTCTTTTATGGTCACTCACTTGTAATCACAGGAGATTGTTGTTGCTAGCACCAGCCGTGGAAAAGTGCAGGAGGAGGGACAGCAGTCTTAGTCAGTGAGCAAGAGACAGGGAGGTGAAATTAACATGGTTAGAACCAACATTATTAGGAAGAAAGAGATTTAAGGATACAGGTAAAATGAATGGCTACTTTGACCATGAGCCACTCTTAATAGCTAAAGTGTAGCTTTTAATTGTCACATGCTGCAGTGCTGCAACTGTACCAACCTGAAGAAGTTTTTTTTAAAAAGGAAATTATAACATAATGTGTATGCATGATAAATGAATACATTTTTAAGTATAATGATGGTTTGTCTCTCTTCCATTGTTTATTGCCTTTTTCTCACCATCTCTCAAGCAACACACTACTTTCTGCAGTATAATACTGTTCAACTGATCCTCACAAGGGTATGGTACTGTAGTCTGTTCCAACACTGCTTTCATGCAGACAGAGGGGGTAGTAAGTAAGCCAGAAAAGTTGGAACACTTCTATGAATTAGTGTCACGAGCTTTCAAGGCTTGATCAACCTCCATTACTGCAGCTTTAACAGCTTTAAATTGTTAACCCATTTTGTGTTCCCTGAAAAAGGTCTTTTTGTATAATTATGAAATGTACATTATACTAAACTTGCATTTAGTGTCAAGCTACCAGTATGTAATTAAACTTGAATGTGATGAGAGGAAATGCAGAAACTTTGAAATCACAGTTTAAATTCTTGCTAAATTGTTGCAGTTTTTTTTCTTTTGTTTTTGTTTGTTTTTTTAGCAAGAGAAGCCTACAGAGAGTGTACGATGCATGCTTAATCATCCAGGTAAGTAAATCGCGAAAGGTTGATTCTGTTCATCTGGACGTAATGTTTTCAGCGGGATAAAGGTTTCGTCACTCATCCCAGTGACTTCTTCAGTCTCAGCTGACTCCAAGCTTCCCCAACCTTATAAACAGTACATTTGCACAATGACTGAAACTAGCCCACTGAATGAACAATGGGCTGGGAGGTCAGTTCCTAAATCAGTAATATGCAAAATGTCATGACCACTGAACAACAATCACTTGTTGGTAAACAGCATTTACCAACAATCACTGATCAAAATCCATTGATCAAAGACCATCGATCAATGAGTACCATTCCCAGAGAGTTGGAGAAGGGCTGCAATCACAGTATTGTAAGATTGTGAAAGATGTACCCTTTGGCACCCTCCTCAATTCAGAGATGGTCTTTCCCTTTTTACGTAAATGTCCTCCTTGACTCTGTGCTCAAACCAGCGTTCCTCCCTGTCCAGGATGTGTATATCCTCATCATTGAAAGAGTGTCCACTGGCCTGTAGGTGTAAATAGACTGTGGAGACCTGGCCTGACAAGTTAGCTCTTCTGTCTTCTGCCATCTGCTTAGCCAGAAGTTGTTTGGTTTCCTCGATGTATAAATCCTCCTGGCACTTACACTTCGTTACACTTTTTATGTCAGGGTACCCGATCCTTGGGGTGCACTAATAGTCTCTAATTTATATGGTAGTTTCATTTTAACAGAGACAGAACATCAACCAAAAATCCGGAAAAAACGCAGATTAATCGCGCCATAATACCTCTTACCACTGATTTTTAGTCCAGTTCTGTGTAATTTGGTATTTTTCAGACGTTCTGTTTCCATTCGTGAAGAATGGAAACAGCGGTTGTGATACTGTTCATATGATGTAGTGTTTATGGGCCTGCCGCTTCTTGTTTTGTTCTCCGCTTGTCAAATTTCCCAATTTTTTTTTTAAACCGGACACACAAGATTACCAAGTTTTCAGCTAACACATCTTTAGGAATTGACATGTTTGCGCAAAAATACAAATTTATACCTATCACACTGATATTTTTGGAATTTAAATAGATATATAAAAATAAAATAATTTAGAAAATATATAAAAATAATAATAACATAACCATATAACAATTATAATTAATATATTACTGCTGTAATAATTTTATAATTAATTGTCGATTTATGTATTTTCCTAGTTTACAGCTTAGCTTGGTAAATGTGTTGAAAGTCAATTGTTGGGTTGGTGGTTTGATCCCAATTCTGCTGAAGTTGCTCCTGACAACCATCAACTTGCTTAACTCCTTCATCACGGGTGAGTATGTGCATATGTGAATGACAGGCATAGTGTAACAAAACAGTAAAAAAGACTTCCATCTTAGATAAGTAAATATATTAATTTAAATGTCATAACAATAATCCAAGCAAAAGCAACCAAGAGTTTCAGTATTGTCATTATTATTATTCTTTATACTTGATTTATATATTTTTTAATACTCTAGTTTTAAACATGTTTTTAAATGAGGAAAATGAACTACAGCTTTTTAAGTCACTGTCATAACTATTCCACAAATGAACACCTCTAACAGAAACACATTTTTGCTTTATGTTAGTTCTTATCTTTTTTTATATATATATATACATATATATATATATATCTTCCCCTTAAGTCATATTGACTCTTTCTGGCTTCAAACAGCTTCAAACAGAGTATTGCGGCAAAGGATTTTATTTTGTGCTATGTACATTATCTGTGCCATTTTATATTCAACTAGATCATAAAATTTCAGTTTAGGTTGACATTGCAGTTAGAGGATGACGATAATCAAGGAAACTGTAATTGTACTGTAATTCATTATTATCAGGATGTCCTAAAACTCCCTGAAAAGCCTTCAGTTAATCCAAAATGCTGCAGCAAGAGTCCTGACAGGGACTAGAAAGAGAGAGCATATTTCTCCAGTATTGGTTTCCCTTCATTGGCTTCCTGTTAAATCCAGAATTGAATTCAAAATCCTGCTCCTCACATACAAGGTCTTAAATAATCAGGCCCCATCTTATCTTAATGACCTTGTAGTACCACATCACCCTATTAGAGCACTTCGCTCTCGCACTGCAGGCTTACTTGTTGTTCCTAGAGTATTTAAAAGTAGAATGGGAGGCAGAGCCTTCAGTTTTCAGGCCCCTCTTCTGTGGAACCAGCTTCCAGTTTGGATTCGGGAGACAGACACTATCTCTACCTTTAAGATTAGGCTTAAAACTTTCCTTTTTGCTAAAGCATATAGTTAGGGCTGGATCAGGTGACCCTGAATCCTCCCTTAGTTGTGCTGCAATAGATGTAGGCTGCCGGGGCATTCCCATGATGCATTGAGTTTTTCCTTTCCAGTCACCTTTCTCACTCACTATGTGTTAATAGACCTCTCTGCATTGAATTATACCTGTTATTAATCTCTGTCTCTCTTCCACAGCATGTCTTTATCCTGTTTTCCTTCTCTCACCCCAACCGGTCGCAGCAGATGGCCGCCCCTCCCTGAGCCTGGTTTTGCTGGAGGTTTCTTCCTGTTAAAAGGGAGTTTTTCCTTCCCACTGTTGCCAAAGTGCTTGGTCATAGGGGGTCATATGATTGTTGGGTTTTTCTCTGTATTTATTATTGTACGATCTACTGTGCAATATAAAGCGCCTTGAGGCGACTATTGTTGTGATTTGGCGCTATTTAAATAAAATTGAAATGAATTGAAACAGTGTTGCGTCCACATCCTGTGCTTGTGGGTAGTAGTAAGTTAAATTGTTTCAAGATATTTTTATATTTGATCACTTTGATTTATTATGGCAGTTATTACTGTGGAAATTATATAATTTATCCATCCATTAGCCTTCTTAACTATTAAATATGGTGTCACAGGAGAAGCCTAGCCATCTTCTGTCATGGGGCATGAGGCAGAGTATACCCTGGACAGATTGCCAGTCTGTTACAGGGCTGATATACTAGAGTTGCATTTAGTTAAGTGAGACACTTTTTAAAAAGAAATTCACTTGTCATTTAAATTTTCTATGTACACAGTGCATAGACCTGATTGGAAATCATACTTGTGAAAGGCATCCAATGGTAAAAAACAAACAAAACTCGAAGTATGTTTTCCACATCATGGCAAAACAATTAAACTTTTCAAACAGGGTGGGAGAAAAAAAATAACCCATCTCAATTTAAAGGGCCACTGCCCACTATCTCACTATCATTCTTCAGTGACAGTGAGCCCACAGTGGCAACTAATTAATTCTTCAACCTCTGCAAGGATTTGGTTACTCTGAATGATCAGAGGTAAGAAGCAAAAAACAAAAATACAATACCAAGTAAAGCAGCAATTCTTTATGTCCCCAAAATTAACAGATAAAGCCAAATTTCCTGTTTTTATTCTCCCTATTTTTTTGTTTATTTCTTTTCCTTTTTTACAGTGTCGAAATGCCATACTACCAGGCCGGGATACAACTGGAAAATGACTTTTACATCATGCTCCAAACAAAAGTTGGCATCACTGTCATGTGGTACAACGATCCAGTCATGGTAATAATTCAGACTTCTTTTTTTCTACACTGTTGACATTTACGGTAAATCAAGACATGAGATTAAAAAAAAATTTTTTCTGAAGAAGAAGAAAAAAGAACAAGAAGTAACAACACTTCTTTTTTTATCTTTGATTAATCAGTGGTCCAGTCATCCCATTGTTTAATAAACAACAATAAATAATATTAACCTCTTCCCGTGTTTCCTGTGTTTTTCAGGTGGAAATTGATGATGAATACATTAATTGTATCATATACAGATAAAAATGAGCCCCAGTAAGTTTGGCAAGAAATGGAAAACATGACATCCAAATAATAACTGTGAAAACCCCACTGAAGAGGCAGATACATCACTGGAGCTCATTCCTGAGGACTCTCAGGAAGTGCAGCCGCTGTTGGGCCTTCTTGATGACCGCTGAGATGTTTTCTGTCCAGGAGATGTCAGCAGAGATGAGGACACCAAGGAACCGGAAGGTGTGGACCCTCTCCACACACTCCCCGTTGATGTAGAGGGGGGCCAAGTCGGTGCTGTGTCTCCTGAAGTCAACAACGAGCTCTTTGGTTTTCTTAGTGTTCAGTGCCAGGTTGTTTTCTGAACACCATGCTGCCAGCTTCAGGACTTCCTCTCTGTAGGCTGCCTCGTCTCCCTTCGAGATGAGTCCGACTACCGTGGTGTCATCAGCAAACTTGATGATGAGAGTGTTGTTGTGGGTCGAACTGCAGTCGTGGGTGTAGAGAGAATACAGGAGGGGGCTCAGCACACAGCCCTGTGCGAGTGGAGGAGAGATGAGGGCCGAGTCTTACAGTCTGGGGCTGGTTTGTGAGAAAGTCTTTTATCCAGGCACATGTGAGAGGAGGGAGGCCAAGAGTGACCAGTTTGGTGATGAGGATGTCCGGGATGATTGTATTAAAGGCTGAGCTGTAGTCCACGAAGAGCATTCGGACGTAGCTGAATGGTTTAGCACCTCTCCTTTAGTTTGTGTACAACACACTTTTGTCCTGTGTCTGTATCACTTTAGCTCTGATATGGTTATAATGTCCATCTGTCGACGGAGGCAGGATGTCCAATTTAGTCCGCATTGGCCTGTCTCTGAGGAGCTGGAAAGAGGACTCACCAATTGTAGCACGGAGGGTAGCCCAATAGCTGTGAAGCAGTTCCGTAACTACAGTTTTCCAGGGTCGCTGAGGAGCTTCCACACCTCCGTTTGCCTGAGGATGGTACACACTTGTCCCGATGTGATTAATGCAACATTCAGTCAGAAAATCAGCAAGGGCAGTGGATGTGAACTGTGACCCATTATCGGTGGTAATGGTGCAGGGGTTTCCTTCACGGGCAAAACCAGAAGTTAGGAATACAATCACAGTTGGCATTTGGGCATTTGGGGTGAATGCAACTTCAGGACACTTACTAAAATAGTCAATAAGGGTGATAGCAAACCTGCAGTCATAGGTCCCATGTTCAAATGGACCAACAATGTCGACTGCAACATGTTGAAATGGACCTTCTGGAAACTTGATGGGTTGCAATGGGGCAGGTGAAACAGTAGCTGTCGTGCAGGCTGACAGAATTGTGTGGACAAGTTCATCCATGTGTGGCCACCAGTACAGTTCTTTAAGGCATTGTTTAGTTCCAGCTATGCCTTGATGTCCTTAGTGTGCCAGGTTAACAACTTTTCCTCGCAGAGATTTAGGAACTATGAGCCGACTGCCTCTAAATATCAGAGGTGACTCTGCTGCCAGTTCATTTCGCACAAGGATGTAAGGTTTGACTTCATCTGGAAGGGACTTTTTCACTTTCAGCCAGCTTGAAAGAATGGTCAGTCTCAGTTTTGTTAGCTCGGGGCAATCCTCACATTATGCTTTAAAATCAACAAGTGGGAGTGCCGTTAAGGGAGGAAAGATTTCAGGTACCTCCGTGATTAAATCCTGTTCAGCAGGATCTCTATATAAATATCCCATAGAAGCTAGGTCCCCTAACTTTCGGTAGCTGTTGAAAGGATGACGTTGTGGTATATCAGTGGTTAGAAATACCATTATCACTTTAGGATTAGTTTAACACAAAGTCAGGGCTGACCCGGGATCATTGCTGTGAGTCACACTGCGCAGCATAAAGGCCCTTTCACAGCGGACCCAGCATGTGCTGCTAATGCTAACTGCTAACTAAAAGCCAAGGATCCAGAATTTGTTGCGCTGGCTGCTGAGCTCTGTGGGGTTTTGCGGCAGCTCTACGTGTACTAGATGTGCCTGCTCCTTGTCGTTTCTATCTCTGTCTTTGTCCTCTACAAGAGTTTGTGTTGTTTTATCTTCAAATGTTCAATAAATACATGTATCGCTAATTCATGATGAAGAAACCTTTGTAATTATCCCCACTAGTGAAGACAGTGTCATTTATACAACACTGCTTTCCCCCCGAGGTCCGCAGCGCTGTTGAAAAGGCTCTGGAGTAGCCCATACTGGAGGTCTCTGTATAAGGACGTAACCCTGTGACACAAAAATCACTGCACTCGGACATGCACAGACTGTTTTCCTTCGTGGTGATGAAGAAAAACGCTGGGCATTTGTTCTTCCAGGAACTGAAGCTCAGTAGCGCACCCCTCCAACAGCCAAACCCACGTGTTCTCTGACTGGATTGTTAAATTTGTTATTGACAAGACATTGACCAATCAGCTGAAAGGAAGTCAAAATTTGTACGTGTAAGTTGAAATCCACACGCAGCCAGGGAACCTGAGGGCAGAGTTTTACACGTAGTTTTTTGCTTTGTAACTCGTGTAAATATTTTTTACAAACACAAATCTTTTTTACACACACACACAAATTCTCATCTGCAGATGCACAAACATAAAATTTTCTTATGTTTTGGTTTACAAGGTTACAAAACTTTACTGCATTGTTAACCTGAACTTTGTGGATGAACGCATCCAAGATGGTGGGCAGAAGCAGAATAAATGTTGTTCACCATGCATGTTTGTTTATTTGCTGGAGTTTCTTTTGCCAGGTCCTCATTTTTGTATTTAACTTTTCCATCTATATTGTTAATCTTGAGTGCTTTAATCAGGCCAAACACCAAAAAAGGTGATCCATCTTTAACTATGTAAAATAATCTTTGCACTTTTTTGTCATCATTTGCAACTCTCACTGTAGCCATTAGGCAGCCAATGACATGCAGGGCACCTTTTGCACAGGGGACTAGTTTAACTTTGGTTCAGTCAGAGCACAGGGTGCAAAATTTTCTTTGTAGATGGTTTCTGGAAAAATAGATACTGAAGCCCCAGTGTCTACAATTAACTCCAGGACCTGAGCGTTTCCCTGGTATTTCAATGTCCATTTGGCAGGTGATTTTATCACAGGCTGCAGCCACCAGTTTATGATCATCAACACATAATACTGCATAATACTGCTAATACTACTCAGGGACGACAACTTCTCTCACTACAGCAGTGGTTCTCAAAGTGTGTGGTGCGCCCCACTGGTGTTCTGGAGTTCTGACAGGTGGGGGCACAAGTTACCTGGCAGAAACATCATCTGGAATGAATGTTTAACCCTTGTATGGTGTTCGGGTCTGTGAGACCCATGCCATTTAGAGGCCATTGCCCCTTTAGGCAGTATATACCATCAAAACCTGCAAAATATGGTATAAGGATATGTACACTTGATTAGAACTGATTTTATTTTTTTTATAACATTTTATTGACAAAAAACGAGAAGCACATTAATTCATAAATGTGATCGAACAAAGGTAAAAGGAAAAAATTAACCATGTTTGCTGTTCACATGGCTCGTAATTGGGATAAAGTAAACATCTGTTGAGTAATTTAACATAAAATTGTTTGATAGTGTTAATTGGAAAGCCAAAACTCTAGCGGGTCCACCAGACCCATGAACACTGGCTGAGTAACAAAAATACGAACACAACACCATACAAGGGTTAATATCGGAATCACTTTTACAGCGGCAGTTACATTAATAATGTCTTGATGCATTCTCAATCATCCAGGTAAGTACATCTCCAAAAGTTGATTCTGTTCATCTGGTTGTAGCGTTTTCAGTGGGAGAAACCTTTCGTCACTGATCCAAGTGACTTCTTCAGTCACAGCTGACTGCAGGTTTCCCCAATCTTATGAGCAGTACATTTGCATAATCACTGAAACCAGCCCACTGAAGGAACAATGGGCTGGGAGGTCAGTTCCTTCATCATGATTATGCACATTCTTATGACCATTGATCAACAACCACTGATCAATAGCCACTGAACAAGGAGGAACGCTGGTTTGAGCGCGGAGTCAAGCAGGCCATTTACGTGAAAAGGGAAAGACCACATCTTAATCGAGGAGGGGGCCTAAGGGTACATCTTTCGCCATCTTACAATGCTGTGATTGCAGCCATTCCCCAACTCTCTGTGAATGGTACTCATGGCCATTGATCAGTGGTCTTTGATCAATGGCCATGAGTGTCAATTAATATTTTCAAATCTCAAATACATTTTAAAATTTAAATCTCCACATCTTCTGCACAGCAAATCACCAAAATCAGTTTTGATGTGTTTTGCTAAGGTCACAATTTCATAAGCAAATATTGTCCTTCCCGTGTGATTCATATTTTGAGGCTGAGGCTGTTTTCCTGTCACTCTGTGTTCTCTGTGCCAAGTCGGATGATCTGATATCGTCGTGTTGGTGTTGTTCCCAGATCATCATGAAAATGTTGTTCCAGGTTCAACATTGCAAGTGACCAATCACATTGTTGTGACGTTATTCTTTTGCGCGCCAAGCCATTCGTGCATTTATGAAATTCCAATGTTGCAAGGACAATATCAGTTCTCCTTACCGTTTATTAAAGGGTTAGGGTTAGGGTCAGGGCCCGTTGATCGGTGGACAGAGGCGGTTTCTCGCAGCTTAAGTACAGTTTTTTGTTTTACGGCGTTTTTTCACGAAGTCACAAAAGTATGACGTCAAAACATTCTGATTGGTCACTTGCAATGTTGATCCTGGAACAACATTTAGTATGATGATCTGGGAACAACACCAACACGACGATATCAAATCGTGCGTGCCAAGTCTCAGTTTCTGTGTCCTTAGTTTAGTTACTTCCTATTTTATTTTGTTAACATCTAATCTTGTGTGCACTGGCTTTAGTTTTGCTTCCCTTCGTCATGCTAGTTCGATTCTGTTTACCCGTGTCTTGTTTTTCCCAGCTGTGTCCTCTCTTCATAATCACCTTGTGTATGTATTTAAGCCCTCAGTTTTCCTCAGTTCTTTTCTGTGATGTACCATTTCAAGCAGTGCATTTTGTTTGTCTCCCTTGTGGGTCCCTATGTACTGTTTGGATTTTTGAACCTCTATTTTCTACACTATGGATTTGCTGCTCCTATATTAAAGGTCAGTTTTTTGTTCATCAAGTTTACCTTTCAGTCTGCATTTTTGGGTTTACTTCCTGCTTAACCATGACATACCCCATTGTCATCCTAAATCCTGGTTAAATTTTGGTGTTGTAGACACACTGATACTGTCATTTAAAAAAAAACATGTAAAAAGCACATGCATATTATTCAGGATGAACACCCAATGAACTGATGGCACTATTTCTGATGAGTTTATGTTGTGTTGCACTTCTCCGAGTTCATGGTTGCACACAGTTTGTTAATACTGCTTTTTAGGATACAGTGGTCCCTCGCTATAATGCGGTTCACCTTTCGCGGCCTCGCTGTTTAGCAGATTTTTTTAACGCAATTTTGCATGCTTTTTTTTTTTTTTTTTTTTTTTTTTTTTTTTTTTGTGGCTTTGGGCTTTTTACAGCACACTGTGTTCTGCGTCCTGATCGGCTGTAGACCATTGTGAATCAATCTCCTCCATGCCGTGTCTTCTGTACAGTACAGAATGCGTTTAGCTTGTCAAATTTACATAAATCTTCGATTGCTAGCAGTGTGACTCTGAAGCGCTGTACTGGATGTTTGTAAGTTTTCTCCCCAACAGACACAACAATGTCAATGAAACGTTTTTCACCGTCAAACGCACCTGGGGTAGCACCCAAAAGGCAGAGAAAGATGCTAACCATCGCACAAAAAGTTGGACTTCTGGAAGGTAAAAGTTACCGTATTTTTCGGACCATAAGGCACATTAAGCGAAACAAAACAGTCAGATAAGTCAAACTTTACTCAACTCATTCTTCTTGCCTCCTCTACTTCCATACTATTGATTCATTAATGTTCAATTCTCTCGCAACTGCTCTATTTCCATGTTCTGGACCTGAAAACAGGGTTTGATCTTTGGTTTTATTCTATAATACTGGACTTATTTTTCTACGAAGGTTTGAACTTTGAAAGTCTTTAAACAAGAGAGAAAAGTGTGAAAATGTTCACGCCTGTCTGAGGAAAGTGTATTAAGTGTGCAGTGAGGGGTTTTACAGCCTTAAAACATCTATAATAATTGTAAAAAATAAAGTTGCTACTTCGCAGATTTCACCTATCGCGGGTTATTTTTAGAACGTAACTCCCGTGATAAACGAGGGACCACTGTAATTACTCAGCTGGGGACTAAGGAATTCACTTTGATGAGTGACGTTTCTCCCACTGAAAGCTCTTTATTATATGCAGCAATCACACACAGCCATACTGAAAAAGCAATGTGCAATTATTTGGCCAAAATAGCTATGTATTAGCATTTGGCCTAATCCAGCTAATGTAACAAGTGTTAAAACCCCTACATTAAACAATATAAAGTAAGTGGGCAAATGGTCTACTATGTCAAATAGCTGGTATACCTTATTTACATGTCTGACCTAAAAACAAATGTATGCAATGTGGCGGCCCACTAGAGGGCTCCACTCACACCAAAGTTGAAAGGAGGGGTTTTGTCGAGTTGTGTGGCATGATGTATTCAGTTGATGTGTTGTGATGAATAAAGTTGGAGTGGAAAGTTAGAGCTCATGTGTCATCTGTACCATACCTCCACATTGGTGACCCTAGATTTGGGCCAATGACTGTAGAAAACATGGACAACGCGGCCCAAAAATGAAGCCAAAATGTCTCTATCGCCCCCTGGTGTCTGGCTGCAGTATAGGTCATAAACCCCGCCTCCTCCATGTTAGCAGATGGGACTGGGTTCAAATTAAAATAAATAAATTCTACTCAGATAATTTTTTTCCAAAGATTCTTTCTTTATTATCAATAGTTCTCATCACGCTGATTTATGTCCAAGGGGTCTCCTTTCCCCTAAGTTTGATGCTAATTACCACTACAGTGATGTTAAATTGGGGTGCAACGTCATCATAACAGCTTTGACTGGCAGCTGAAGTCACTGAGAAACTTCCGTATCTCTGCAGATAGAGCAGAGGCTCTGATAGGCTGGCCAGCGTTCATGTTACAAAACAACGACCGACTGTTTTAACCTGACAGACTGAGGTGCTCTTCAGTAAGCTGGACTACCTGACAGAAGCACCCGAGGCTCCGCTGCAGTTTTTCGGTAAGTTAAACGTGTCTGTTAGCTAATCCGTAACTAACGTCCTTAGCTAGGTCCTGAGACCTAGCTAGCTAAGATGCGCACTCGGCTGTCGGGGAAACTTGTTTTGTAAAGTTCGTTTAGCTAATCCATGCAGGTGAATGGATTTACCCCGACTAAAGAAATCAAGAGAAACGCCCCGGGCTGCTCAGTCACTAACTAATTACCATTACTGTACTTTTATTATGAGTATTATATGGCAAAAGCAACAGGCTTCAGCTCCTGTTCAGAACTGATTATTACATATGGGCAAACAGCAGCATGTTTTCAGTCTCTTGGCACATCTGCAAAGACAGTAACACCAAATTTAAAAAAAACAAACAAATTTGTACTTCAGTAACTCCTCATTAATCAGTAACTATGGATTAAACTGTAGAACTGAAAAAATCTATGAGAAGAACTTAAGATACTGGGTGTGTGAGGACAGAGAAGGATCAGTTTTATTTCAGATTTGAGAGATAAACTTTATATTTGAGTTTGTGATGATTCTGTTCTCTTTGTCATTACAGATTCAGATTCAGACATCAGCACCACCCAGTGACAGCAGACAGATCATCCAACATGTTCACATGTTAACTGCAAAATTAACTGATGAAAACAGTACAAAGGTTAAAGTACCACATGTGCTGTCAGTGAAAGCTGCAGCTTTTTTATTGATAAAGTTAAAGACAAAAAAGGATTAATCACTCATGTAACTGTGTCACCATATATGAGCATTAACAGTACCTCATTTTGTTGTTTCACAAAGCTGCTGATCTCAGACCTGCACAGCTTCTGTTTTAAACACTGACTGTACTCAGCTGCATGAAGTGCACATGAGATTTTCTCTGACACAATTAAATAAAACCTGATGAAGGTCAAAGGTCGTCACTTGTATTTTGAACTACAAATTTGTGATCTGGAATTCTTTCACAGTTTTTTGCCGATAGTGTGCTATTTACCATAAAGTGATTCAGAGTTATTCGTACCAGAGTAACCAGAGAGGATAATGTATTTTTAAATATATACCTTTCTACAGGACTGAATATAATATCTTCATGTAAAAGTCTAGAGCCTCTGAGGATTATCCAAGTATTTATAACATAACACAAAGCAAAGGTCTCCATCGCAGTGTTCATGAATTGCTGGGTTTATCCATCTTCTGGGGCAGGCCTACAGTGGAGTGCTGAAGATTTCCCTGTGAGGGAGCTGCTGGTGAAGATCATGAGGTCCTCCTTAATCGATGCTATGAGCTTCAGTCTTTCTGATGTTTCTGAAATGATGCCTTTCTCAGTGGGTCAACAGAACTTCTGCCACAGGATAGCTGTGATGAAAGAAAGGGAAGAAGTTTCTCCAAACCTCTGGACCCAGAAACTCAGCTTGGTCCTTATGGTCTCCCTCACTAGTTTTTCCCCAGGGTGAATGTAGCTGTTGATATAATATGGACTCTATTACAGTTTTTTTGAATTGCTAAAACACTAAATCCCAAACTGTCAACTATGAAAACTCTTTCATCAAATCAATCCCACAGTTGCCAAAATCTTAAACACAATTTATCTGGTTAGGACACCATTTGCACCTCTGAATCTCCCATTTACCAAAACTCTAAACACATTCTCAAAGACAAAACACATTTAGCAGTGTGATGCACTTGTACCCAGAATAGTGCACACAGGCTACAGAAGTTAAACACAACTAACACACTGTTTTCATCATTAACCCACTACCACTCAAAATAGAAAACAAATGTTGCAACCTCTTCTTCTGCTTTTTGCTAGATTGAATACAGCTTCATCCACAAAGATGTATTCATGAGGCCTAACCATTGAGTCAAGCTCAAAGATTCTCTGTATGCAACAAACTAATTTTAGTTCTGTAAATGAAATAGTATGATGTATGTATGTGCTATGTATACAGGTATACTTATAACTAAATGCTATTTTGCTTAGAATAGAAAGACGGCCACATGAGGATGGAAGAACACGCATGTGCTCACAACACCAGGAGACACTTATTGTGGATATGGTCTGTCAGAATAATGCAATTCGACTGCATGAAATACATCAGTGGATTATAGAAGACAAAATACATTTTGAATCTAGCATACTCTCCCTTTTTGAACCCTATTGAGGAGTTTTTCTCAGCATGGAGATGGAAAGTATACGACCGAAACCCTTACACAAAGGAAAATCTACTTCAAGCAATGAATGGAGCATGTGGTGAGGTAGGAGTGGAATCTTGCTAGGGCTGGATTCGGCATGCTAAAGGATTCTTTCCTCATTGACTTGTAAGGGATATATGTGTGCGTGTGTATGTGTGTGTGTGTGTGTGTATATACATATATACACATTGCTGCAGTC
>CAKLIZ010001253.1:0-44091 GCA_922035795.1 Oreochromis mossambicus
CTGTGAGGATTCACAATAATAAAGTCACAATACTTTATTATTATGAAGACTAAAGTGCAGCTTAATGCTGCCAATGAATACACATGTTCTTTGTGAAAGCATGAGCACAGCTGACATGCACCACACTGACCCCACTCGCCCCATTTCTTCATCCACTTCTTGCTCTTGTGCTTGAAATGAGACGCAGACGCAGCAAAAGTCAGAGGCTCTAAAATCCACAAAAAGGGGGCTTGTTAGATCAGGATATTGATGTGATCCATAGAAAACATGGATAATACACCACTTTATTTGAAGACATCTGTAGCACTGCCTCAGCTCTGGATGTTTCCACAGACTCCTCTGTGCACCTAAAGAAAAGGTCAAAGGTCAGCAGCACATGTAGTTGGGACAATTCTTCATTTACAAACAACAGTCGCACAAACTACACAATTATTTTCCTCCAATTAGGACTTTTCACTTGCAGAAATGGTCCTGTGTGATTTCTAGGCTGTGATATAAAAACTAGTTCCTAATGGCAGCGATTCACTCAGTAAACATGTGTTTCCTTCACCAACCTCACACACAGATCCAATAAGATCAGGAAGTGGGCAGTATAGTACAATATGTGTTATTTTGTACTGTGCTGCCCAAACTAAAGATCTGCTGAAGTGTTGGAAATGATTCAGATGTTTATTTTGGACGATACAGCAGAAGATCAGACATGAAAGTGGAGATAACACAGAAGACCTGCAGCAAAGGGTCAGAGGTCAGACTGGGCCACGTGATTCAACAATGAGCCAATGATCATCAAGTAGTGACTAAAGCAGAGCCCTGACGTTCTGACATTTATCACACAGTTAGAACAAATGTCTGCTGATGACTTCATCTCATGAAATGACTGATAGATGTCAATTCATTGATCAGCTGAGCTGCTGATCTTCATCGTGCACAGAAACATTCAGCTTGTTTCAATCAGTAAATAACTCCCACTACTCTCAGTTTGAACTGTTCCCACTCAAAATGCTGTCAGAACAATGATCATTGTAGAACTTCACAAACATCACGTGTTGTTTTCCACATGTAAGATCAGCAAACATACAGAAACTTCCTGTTGCCACACACGGCCTCTAAAATCTCTTCCACGCTTTCTGTCTGAAGTCCACTCTCTGTGTCGGATCCACAGGAAACATCTTATTAACATGGTTTTCAATGTGTCTCCTTCCAAAAAGTCCAACCAATGAACAAATGTGTATATTTGTGGAGGCCGAACAAAAGCATGACACATTTGTCTGTTTCTATAAACTGGTGTCAAACACAAATATGAAGAGTTTCATTGACAGACTCCAAAATGCCCCCGCAGTGAATCACAGGGAAATCCTACAGTGTGGCAGAGAATCTTAATGGCTCCAACATCAACACATCCACAATGTTGGATCCAGTTCTACCTCACAGAGTTACTAAGACACACCCTCTGCCAGCATTACAACAGCTCCACCTGCTTCACCTGCCTCCTCAGCCTCTGTACACCTGAAGAGAAAAGAAAGGCTCCAAAAGCTCAAATCTACAAAGGATTCATGAAGTTTCATCCAACAATAACATGTTTGCCTTCCACAGTGTGCTGTTAGACACCACTGTACCTCTGCCATTTCAAAAAGAGCAGCTTGGGAACATTTTGGCTCCAAACACTTTGTGTTTAACTTCCTAATCTTTGTTTTCTTTGTGAACAACATCTGGAGCTTTTTGACTCATAGAAACATCATTTTGTTCTTTAGATGACAGCAGATTGGGACTGAATAATCAATCACTATCAAACCAATAAAGATGCTGATTTTACAGGAACTTTGTTGGAGAAGCTGTAAAGACATGAAACTGGTGGAGATCCCAAACCAGTTGATAGTGCTGATTATTCCAAATAAAGCTGTTTTCCATTTGAGATGAAATGACTTTCTGTCCTGATATATAATAAAGATGTGTTGTTTTTGAGCCCCTGTATTAAAAGTAGATCCAGTTTAAAGTCAGCTTGAGTTTGATGTCTTTATGTCAAAGCTGCTCATGATGTTGAGCTGCTGATGGAATAAAAACAGGTAAAAATCTGCCTCAATATAAAAGCATGTAGTCCAGACTTAAATGTAGCCTATTGTTAGCTGAGGTCCACACACAGTGTTTGACAGTGTAAACTGTGTGAAAGGGCTGCTGGTGGAGCTCACTAGGATGAGCAGGTGACCATGTGCCACGAGGTGGAGAGCAGCTGGCCTGGCTTTGATTCTGACCACGCCCCCTTTCTCTCTCCCTCTGCTTTGCTGTCACTTATCTTCACTGCTCTGTCCAATAAAGCTGAAAAAGGCCCCAAATCAAAGAAATCTGCTGCAGCCTCTGAAATGTCTTCTGTTTCCTTCCCGACGGCTTTTTCACCGTCAGCCCATCAGACAGTCCAGCAGCATTTATGATGATGTCATGATGTTGAAGAGACTGCTATGGTGGCCTCCCATGACCCCCAGCCTCATCTACACTGAGATGCAGACATTTGAAAATATTCATTCAAAATCCTTTAAGTGTCACTGTGTTTTTCATCTGTGCTCTTGTTGGTTGGACAAGTTTGTAAATGACAAAGAGCTCAGTGGACTTTGCATCCATCAAATCCTGTTAGATGTTTGTTTTTCCTTCACAGCTTTGTGATGAAGGCTAAAGAACAGAGATATGAACTATTGCCAATATGAATCCTGATGCATGACGTGGGCACAGACCCACCAAAGCAACACTCAGCTCACCTCATTCCAGGCGCTTGTCTGCTGGAGACCATGAGCCTTGTTAGTCACACATTAGCACCGTGGTAGGAAACAGCCTCCATCATTTCATTAGATCTGAATTTGGACTGTTTCCCTCTGGATGAGAACCAAGTCTGTCAAATCTATTGATCCAACACAAACTATCAAACACATTGGCTCACAGTCAGATTGGCTTTGTATGGATGGTGTAACAGGGGCTGGGAAAGGATGCTGAAAGCTGAATATAATACAGAACAATAACAGGACATATAATCATGTAGAAACATGATCTTCAACAGGCACACTTCTATTATTCATGATCACAAAGAACTTGTGCAGCCCTGATATCAGCCCTAATATATGAGTGTGTTTGCCCAAAGACTGAAACAGCATCAACATGACAGCTGTAAGAAATCTTCTCTCAGCCTTGTTTGGCAGAAGATCCCTGCAACAAAGATTGTAGCTGAAAGATGACGTGTGTAAAGTTTGTCTTTGGGAGGGTTGAGGCTGTTTTTAGACCTTTGATAGTTTCAATCCAGTTCTGAAAGACAGAAATAAAAACAACATCATTAAGATCAGATCATGGAGCTGTTTCCTGCCTTGTTTCTAGCTTCACATTACAAGACTTTACTACAATAAAGATGCTAACATGTATCTGTAGGAACAACATCACTGAATCTATAACAACTGGAGCCAAACCAGTGGCTCTGCTGGGATCACTGGTGAGCCAACACTTCCTTGTTGGATGCAGATTTCAGGGCTTCCTGTTGCTCCTCCGTTATAACTGTTCTCTCTTCTCAACACATGATGACACAAAGGAATCAGCAGTGACGAAGATGATGCTGAAGCACACATTTCACACATATAACAGAGCAGTCCAGTTACACACACCTCTGCTTGACATTAGGCCTCAAACAAAGACACAAAACACTAACTTGACTCTAAATAGAAGAAACTGGCAGCTTTTTCTGTTCTGTGCTTATTTATATTTGACACACATGCTTCTCTTTGTGCAAACACACATCGCACTATAAGGGTAACCTAGCACACAATGATTGGACAGCACAGTGATGATGCTGGGAGATCCTATACGAAGCAACACAGAAACACTGAGAACTTTAAACATTGATTATATTGAGATAAGCAGCCGACCCAGTCTAGATAAAGGCGAGCAGCTGGGACCGCTGCTGCACCAAAAACAGGTTTCAGTGTTTCCATGTGTGTGTGTGTGATGTCTTTACTTATACTGGTCAATAGACTTTAGTCAACACATGATTGAAAGGTGTTACACATGAAATAAAAACAGTGTTTCATCTTTATTCCTCTGAAGCAGCTGCATTATAACCAATCTGCTCCTTTGTGGCCTTTAAAACAGCTTAAATAACTGTTGTTATATTTGTTTCTGCTCCTCTTGGACAGACGACTCTTGAAAAGACATTTTTGAATTTCAATGTGACTTTAACTGGATAAATATGGGATATATAAACGTCCCTCTGCAACAAACTGATTCCAGCTTCTACCTCATGATAGGAATGTTTTTGTGGCTCAAGATGACCTGATATCTTTCATGATGGAGACATTTGACACATGTTTCACATATTATAGACCAACAAGTTATTCATAGCAGTTTAAATACAGGGAGTCACTTTTGGGCCCAGCAGATAAAACAGAGCCAATATTTCCTTCTTTATTTAAGTGACGTGTGTCACAGATGTGACCTAGTAAAGTGTAACTGAACATTAGTAACGTTATTAACACTCTCAGCTCGTCCTTGTTCCAGACCTGAAGATCCTCTTCTTTCATTCAGCAGCAGCTTCAGGTCTCTGATGGTCCAGGGCTTGTTGTTGGGAAACAGCCCTGCTGGGATGATGGTGTCCTCACAGAAACAGTCAGTGATGCTGTTGATCTCCATCACAGAGCACGTCCCAGTCTGCAGTCTCAGTCCTGCAGGGCCTCGCTGGCTTCCTGACTCCACCCAGTCAACAACAGGAAGTGTTTGAAGTGCAGGAACAAAGTGAGGCTGTGGTCAAACAGGAGTTTTTATCTCCTGGCTCTGACTCTCACTGCGGCCCCGCTGCTGTGTCAACATGTGTTTGTGCTAAACAATGATGGAAAGTGTTATAAATGACTTGTTGGCCTCTGATCTGTCACAAACAGCTGAAACGTGTCTCTCATGAGTCACATGAAGGTTTCTGACAGAAAGGACAAAAAGTAGCTGCAGTCAGTTTGTGTCATTTTTATATTTATTCATCTGGGAGAAAAATCTGAGGGACATTAAAATGTGTTTTTCAACAGAGACAAGAACATAAATATAACAGAACAGGTAAATGAACATATTTCAAGTAAACAGCTGGACTGATCAGGTCCAAACACAGAGTGATCAACAAACAGCTGTCATATCTTTATATATAAGCTCTTTATAAATCCTGTTCACTGCAGTCTGTTTACTAATAATGTCAAACTGTTAGAAACACAGAAACATCAGAATCGTCTTTGTTGACATAAACCTGTCTGGGATCCTTTGTTGTTCTTTTGATGCAGAGTTACATTATAAATATAAAGAGTTATTTCAGAGGCTCATCAGTTTTCCTGCATGTCTTTATTGAACACATCAGCAGGGCTGAAGCTCTCATGTTAAACACACACTGATCTATGGACACGTTCATGTGTTTCTAACAGCATCATAACCAGGCTGTTATCAAATTCCATCAGATTCTTTACCAGGACCATTTGTGATAGTTTTCATGTTTCATACAAACTAAAGGAGAGACAGACATGTACAGACTGAACTATCTGTTCAACAGTCAGAGTGTTTCTCTAACAGGAGACACTCTTTACACTCAACTCAGGGACACTGAGGAACCAAGAGACCAGAATCCAAATCCAGGATAAAGAGTTTGAGTGAATGTGGTGTTGAAGGTGTGGAGGTGGATCAGAGTGTTAGAGGAGACTCTGTAGAAGGACAGAGTGCCAGCAGGACAGTCCACATACACTGCTGCTCTGTTAGAGACAGAGGAGGAGGAGGAGATGGATGTTCTTATCTTATTGTGAAAGACACAAAGAGGACCATCATGAGAGCAGCCCAGACTCCAGGACTGATCATTCCATCCAAACCAACAGTCTCTGTCTCCTTTCCTTCTGATGCTTCTGTAACTCACTGATATACAAACGTCTCCTCTCCACTCGACCTCCCAGTAACAGCGACCAGTCAGACCATTTCTACACAGCAGCTGTTCCCAACCATCAAATCTGTCTGGATGATCAGGATATGACTGAACCTCCTCCACATGTGTCACCTTCCTGTTGTTGTCAGACAGTTGGAGCTTTGTGTTCACTGTGTTTGTGTTGATTGTGAGTTGACAGGAATCTGATGGAGAGAACAAACACAATCCAGCTGCAGTTATTGATCCATCATCTGTTCATTGATTGACACTTTGATGATGACTCCTGACATGATGAAGATGGTTGAATGTGTGCTGCTTTGTTTTCATGAATCCCATTAAAAACACACTTACACTTCCTCAGACCTGGTCTCAACCATCGGACTCCAGCAGGCTCCACCCTGAAAGGAGGAGGGGTCAGAGCAGCACAGTCAGCATGCACACATGGACATTACATGGCTCTCATACACATGAACATTCACAGTGTTCATCAAAGTGAAAGCCCGGGGGAATGAATTGTCTGTGGTGTCTGTTTTTTTGTTAACAACACTCTGTATCGTCTGCCTGAAGGAAGAAATGTGAACAGTTTATCTCCATGATGTGAAAGGTCTGTAGAGATGTGTTTGTCCCTCATTCTGGACCGTTACAGGTCCTGGATGGAGGAAAGACAGCACAGATGAGCCTCTCTAAAGACCTTACTGTCTGACCCCGTCATGCTTCATGACTGAGGCCAACCAGACAGTGATTGATGGAAACAGGACAGACTGGATGAGGCCATTTCTCCAGACTGCACAGGGTTATATCTTTGGATTAGTTCTGACACATTCATCAACACCATATCTCCAGTCATTGGAGGAAATATCAGAGGAGAAAAAAGTCTGATTTTTACTGTAAAAACCACAAACATGTTTAACCAATCATTTTGTACATTTTAAAAAATTATGCACAAGTTTTGCAAATAACAACTATTTCCCTAAAAATGCAGCCGAGGCCTCAGGAGGTTTTTATATAAGGATTTCAAACTATTTACAGAACAATCAGGTGTTCTGCATCAAATAAGAAGCAACAGAAATGAATTGTGCCACTGCAAAAAATAGTTTGTGTCCACTATAACAGCGGTCCCCAACCTTTTTTGCGCCACGGACCGGTTTATGCCCGACAATATTTTCACGGACCGGCCTTTAAGGTGTCGCGGATAAATACAACAAAATAAAACTAGTACCGGTACCGAAAAAAAGAAGATTTATTCATAACACACGTGAAAAGACCCAGGAAAACCGAGTTAACGATAAAAATGATAACAAAATAACACTGAAAACCGATAAAAACCCTGAAAACCATACATTTCACACCTGGGGTCCGTTCTTCGTACCTCGCTAAGTAAGTTAGCTGGATTTGAATGTTGACGATTTCGCGTGATCTTGGATCGTTCGGTTCTTCGAAGCTCATCTGGGACTTGCTGTCATAGCAACAGATCCGTAAGCGTAAACCTGCTCGGGAGCAGGTTTACTTTATGTAAACAGGATTAGATCGCGGCCACTCAGGTATGTCCGCTTCATTTATACGAAAGCAAGAGCGATATTTCTCCACTGTTTTACCATAAATAAATATTATCAATGTAACTAAATATAATGCAGTATTTGATTCTTTCATTGATTTCATAAAGATACATACAGGTCATTTCCTAAAAAAAGGGAAATGTACTATTAATCATTCTATTTCATGTATTTGATTATTTCAGATGTAATTCATATTTTAGAGTAGTAATAGTAAATTACTTCGTGTAATCAAGATGAGAGACCACGGCTATAAAAGTGAAGGTGGATTTGGGAAGTCTGTCGCAGCCATGTCCTGTCCGTTTGTACGCGAGCAAGGAAGGTGCAAGATTGATAAGGAGAGTTTCCAGAATTCAGCGTATATTGCGGGATAGACAGGATCCTTCCTGTCCTTCCTCCTCCTTATATATCTATATATAGATAGATATATATATATATACATGCACACACACACGAGGGGGTGCAGGACCACCACCTGTCTTTATTTGCTCAGCCCTTTTCTTGGTTGCTGTTATAAACAAACAAACAGATTATTTCAGGGTCTCTTTTCAAGAGACTAAAAGCAATATAAGTGATAAATATTACCATTCTGTAGAATATTCTTATATTTCACTTTTACTTGTTCCCATGTTCTAGTGGGTCCTGTTGTGGCTCTAATGTGAAAGAGGATATAATGTAATATAATATAATAAATTACTTATGAGTTTAATTTGTCAGCAACTTTCTGCCAGCCCTCTCTCCTTGCTTTTGCAGCCTTTGCAGTGTTCCCCTGCGTTTTAATTAAACTCTGAAACTCCTGATATCCCTCAATCAAGAGTTCTTGCTCTGCTGCCGTAAAATACTGAGCGCGCTCCTTCGACATCTTCGCCGACCAATGTTTCTACTATCGATGCGTAGCCCCTTTTAAGCCACCCAGTGATCTCAGATTACTTCATCCAGCTGTACTAATCGTCAACAACAGGTGTGTTCGGAGAACCGGATTAGCGAGCTCAAGGTTAGCGCGATGATTTGATCTTGGATGTGTCATTTGATCTTGGATGTAGTAAGCGAGGTACGAAGAACGGGCCCCTGAACCTCAACTCTCGTGGCCCGGTACCAAACGACTCACGGACCGGTACCGGTCCAAGGCCCGGGGGTTGGGGACCGTTGCACTATAAGACAGAGGAGAACAGCACCGGGATAAACCTGCAGGTCTGACAGCAGGAGGTGGATCACTCCTGTTTTCCATGTGGAGACAGCGTTTACACTGCAGTCTGCCTTTGGTGGCTTTAAGGCAGCAACTGTGATGTTCACTATAGAACTGACACACAAAACACAACAACGACTACACTACACACTGAATACACATTAATTACAGCCTCCAAACAAGCTAAACATCACAAATCTCTCTTGACATTACATGGCTCTCATAAACATAGTGTTAGACACTGATAAAGGAACAGTCCCACATTTTCACAAATACACTTCAAGGAGTGGGAGTCATGTGAATATTGTCATCTGATTGGTTTGAATCCTCTAGTCAGTCACAGAAAGAGGTCCCCCCCACCCCAACACCCCCCACTGCTAGCTAACAGCAGCATAATATCACTATGCTAATTGTACTGCTGTGGATGATTAGCAGCAAAACATATTTAGTCAAACAACAATCACTCTCAGTTTAAATATAGGCTTTATTTGAACTGTTTTTAGGGCTACAGTTACTGTGGAACAGCTCTTTGGTGCCGTTAGCAGTGTTAACTGCTCTGATTAGCACAGTTCGCGGCTAATATTAACTAGATGTGAATTTGCATCATCTGCTAACGCTAAAACCTTTTTCCCTTGCTTTTTAACTATGTGAGTAACTAACACTTATACCCTTTTGCCTTGCATTATAACTATGTGAGGAGTTAATTTCTCGTTTCTGTTACTATCAATAACTCGCCGGTCTTTTTTTCTTCCTCTGTGAAAGGTTTGGGTGTCATCCTCGACAGTACTCTATCTTTCAATTCACACATCAATAATGATACTCAGTCTGCATATTTTCAATTGCGCAACATTAATCGTCTCCTTCCTTTTCTCACCCCACATGCTACTGCCATTCTTTTCCATAGCCTTGTTACTGCCCGGATTTATTATTGTAATTCACTTCTTTTTGGTCTTACTCAAAAGTCCATCCACAAGCTCCAACGCGTCCAGAACTCTGCTGCCCGCATTATCACCAGGACCCCTTCTATCCACCACATCACTCCTGCCTTGCAGCAGCTTCATCGGCTCCCGGTCAAATATCGTATCAATTTCAAAATACTCTTTTACACATTTAAGGCTATTCATCATCTCTCTCCTCCATATCGCTCACATCTGGTTAAGATCACCGCCCCATCTCGTTGTCTCAGATCTTCTTCTTCCCTTTCACTCTCCGTCCCCTCCCCCCGTCTTGCCACCATGGGGAGCAGGGCTTTCACAGTGTTGCCAACTTAGCGAGTTTTCAGACCCCCTAGCGACTTTTTTTTTTAGAAAAAAAAAGACGTGAAAGTGCGTATCGCTTTTACTCTCAACAAGCAGCGGGTGCTGTAACGCAGTCAGTTCTTTTACTCTTTTACTCTTATGCTGTTTTGTGCATCACAAGGTTTAAAACTACTTATAAACACACACAAACACAAAGTAACTCCACCAGAGTGCCTATTTCGGGTCACTTTTGCCGGTCCAAGCCCGGGTAAAGGAGCAGGGTTGGAATTGTGACATTAAAAAAAACAATAATTGCTAAAAGAAATTTAATTTGTAGTTCTAAATAAACTGTAAATGCATTTAGGACGTTTTTTTACTCACTTTATGTCTCTTCCACGATGTTATTTCTCTCTCCAACAACATAGGTTACAATTACATTAGCATGATCAATTATGCAAATTAGGCGATGACATCATTTAGCGACTTCTAGCGACTTTTAGGACAACCAATAGCGATTTTCCTTACTGAGGAGTTGGCAACACTGGGCTTTCAGCTGCTCTGCTCCACGACTCTGGAACGCTTTCTTAAAGAAAACTCAGCTGAATATTTTAATCTGATGTACACTTCTACCTTATTTAAATCACCAACATCCACCAACACATATTCAGTAAACAAACTGACAGATGATTTTCTATCCAAAATCTTAGACATGATGGATAAGATTGCACCACTCAAGGTTAAAACTGTCTCTAGTAAAAAGAAATCTCCGTGGAGAAGTGATCCACTGGTATGTAATGAAAAAAGAGAGTGCCGGCGTGCTGAGAGAAAATGGCGGAAAACTCGACTCCAGGTTCACTGCGAGATATATAAAGAGACGCTGAATAAGTATCAACTAGCCCTGAAGGGTGCAAGGGAGTCATTTTTCTCTAAGATTATTCACAGAAACAACAATAATGCTAGGACATTATTTGCTACAGTGGAGAGATTAACTTCTCCCCCAGTGGCAATAGCACCTGAACTAAGCTCCATCAGGGCCTGCAATGAATTTGCCAACTTCTTTATTAAAAAGATATTGGAAATCAGAAGGTCAATCGGCACATTAGTTTCAACTCCAATCCCTACGTTAAGCCCAATTAGCACTTATGCAGTGAAAATGACTCACTTTCAAACAATAAATCAATCAAGCCTCGATAAAATTATTAAGAATCTCAGCTCTGCCACCTGCTGCTTGGATATATTACCGACAGGTTTTCTTAAAAAGGTCCTCCCAGCGATCAGGGAGGATCTGATCCAAATAGTTAACGCATCCATCCTATCAGGTGTCTTTCCCAAAGCCTTAAAAACAGCAGTTATCAAGCCAATATTAAAGAAAAAGAATCTAGACAGTACATTAATGCAAAACTACAGACCAATCTCTAATCTTCCATTTATCGGTAAAGTTATTGAAAAAGCTGTTTTCCAGCAGTTAAACAGCTTCCTCACAAAGAACAACCGTTTTGATATTTATCAGTCTGGTTTTCGTAGGCACCACAGCACCGAAACAGCCCTTGTCAAAGTGTTTAATGACATCCGTATAAATACTGACCATGGGAAATCCACAGTATTGGTACTACTGGACCTTAGTGCGGCGTTCGACACCGTTGATCATGATATATTACTGGAACGTCTAGAGAGCTGGGCCGGACTCTCTGGTACAGCACTCAACTGGTCCTACCTTAAGAACAGGAACTTCTATGTGTCAATTAGCCAATTTTCATCACAAAATATAGAAATCACATGCGGGGTCCCCCAGGGTTCCATCCTAGGGCCCCTCTTATTTAGCATTTACATGCTCCCGTTAAGCCAGATTATAACCACCTATAATATTAACTACCACAATTATGCAGACGATACTCAACTTTACATTTCTATGTCACCAGGTGATGTTGAACCTATCCAAACCCTTAATAAATGCATTGAGCAAATTAACAACTGGATGTTGTCAGGAGGAGAAATGCTTTACTGCTATTATTTGCTGCTATTTCTATAATCATCATTACCATTTCATTATTAATAGTGATGTTGCATGCAGATGCACTCAGATGTTCAAACATATTGGTATTATATTAGTCTTTATTACAAGTCCAGTTATAACCACTTCAAACTGTGGAGTTGAATCTATAATTTAAAGGTTTTTGAATGTTTTTATATTCTTACACATAGTCTTCAGTGGGTGAGAGACTGAGTTGCAGGCTGACAGGAAACACGTCTGCAAGGCATGCTTTTGCAGAAGTGAAACTGAAAGCAGAGTCTGAGTGCAAGTACTGTGAGTAGGTTATGAAACTGTATTAAGCTTTTAGTAGAGGCTCTTGATTAAACATTTACTCAACATATTACATATATAGTTCCAGTTAGGGTATTACATGTAAGGATGAGCCTCTGTTCTGGTGACAGGTCAGAAGTGCAACGGGTGAGATGAGAGAGCATTTAAGGGCGAGACACACATACAGACACAAATAGTGAGAGAGGTCATGACACGTACGCAGTACACAGCACGCACGCGCCCCCGCACGTACACACACACACATCTGTAGACGCATTTATATAGGTAAGAGTTTTGCTTATGGCTGCAAAGTCGAGGCGTACGTGTTAGTCTGTTCCAGGAAGTACACCAGATGTCCCAGAGATAAGCGACAGCGGAGGCGAGCGTCCGAGGATCGAGACAGGAAGCATCTGGCGTCGAGGCGAAGATAATGTTCTTTTAAACTATGTTAAAAGTCATTGTGGTTTTGGGTTGACGTATGCTGTATTGTGTCTGAGAGGGGGGGGGGAGCAGTATCACCCCCAACCCTATAAAACCTTTGTTTGACTATTGTAAGGTAGTTCGACGCTGAAATCTGCACAGCGGTCGGACTCACACATGTGTTCATTAAAAAGCCGTCTAATTGCACCAGCCCGGATCTGTGCTTATTTTTGGATTCCCCCTCAATATTTTTGAACCTTAACAATGTCTCATAATTTCCTTCAACTAAACAACAACAAAACTGAAGTACTTATCTTTGGACCTACAAAAGATCGATTAAATATCAGTAATCAGCTCAAACTGGTCCAACTAGAAACTACCGACCAGGCTAGAAATTTAGGTGTAATAATGGACTCAGACCTGAACCTCCAGGGCCACATAAAAGCTATAACAAAGTCAGCATTCTACCACCTGAGGAACATTTCCAGGATTAAAGGACTGATGACACAAGGAGACCTAGAGAAACTCATCCATGCATTTATCTCTAGCCGCCTTGATTACTGTAATAGTATCATGACAGGTTTACCAAAAAAATCAATCAGATAACTGCAGCTGATCCAGAACGCTGCTGCTCGTGTTCTTACTAGAACTAAGAAAATAGAGCACATTACCCCAGTTCTAAAGTCATTACACTGGCTCCCTGTAGCTCAGAGAATAGACTTTAAAGTGCTTTTATTAGTTTATAAATCCTTGAATGGGTTAGCACCAGAGTACATTAGGGATCTGCTATCATGGTACAAACCCTCTAGATCACTTAGGTCCTCCAGCTCTTGTTTACTGACCGTCCCTAGAACCAGAACTAAACATGGAGAAGCAGCTTTTAGCTCCTACGCTCCTCATATCTGGAATACAATACCGGGAGAATACAAAGCTGCAGAAACGTTGAACTCTTTTAAGTCTAAAATTAAAACTTACTTATTTAGACTTGCTTATGAGTAACTGATCCTATTATGGCTCTCTACTTGTTTGTTTTAATATCTTCATATAAATTATTGTCCTGATTATTGTTTTATTGTAAATGCTTTCTTGTAAATGTTTATTGTTTATTGTATTTTACTCTTATAGTGTTTTATGTTTTGTGTTCTCTTTTAATCACGTAAAGCACCTTGAATTGCCTTGTGCTGAAAGTGTGCTATACAAATAAAATTGCCTTGCCTTGCCTTCCCTACCTCCTGATTTAAGAAATATCGCTTCCTTCTCTCTCTTTAAGTCCCAACTCAAAACTCACTTGTACAGAATAGCTTATCCCACATAACCTCTCCACTCTGCTATTTAAAATTTATTTATGGTCTTATGCTTTTATGATTGTGTAAACTGCTTGCTTTTATGTTGCTTTTATTCTACTGTGCACAGTGACCTTGAGTGTTTTGAAAGGCGCTTTCAAATAAAATGTATTATTGTTATTATTATTATTATTATTATTATTGATGCTAAGTATTAACTCCTCCTATTAGCAGCTAATCCTAATACCATTATGCCTAGCTACTAATTTGATATGAATTAGCATTACCCGCTAATTCTAAAACTGTTTTCCCTTCAATTTTAACATTGTGAGTAGCTAATGCTAACACTCTTTTCCCTTGGGTTATAAGGATGTGAGCAGCTAATGCGCTAAGTAGGCTGCCGTTTGCAGCTAATGCCAGTTTAATGGGAATTAGCAACAGTAGCTAATGCTAATATCCTTTTTCTTGCGTTATAACACTGTCAGTAGCTAATGCTAAGAAGGCTGCTATTATTAACTAATGCTAATTTGATGTAAATTAGCATTATCCGATAATGCTAACAGTTTTCCCCTTCAATCTTAACAAGGCGACTAACTAATGCTAATACTCTTTTCCCTTGCATTATAACGATGTGAGGAGTTAATGCTAACTAGGTTGCCATTAGCGGCTAATTCTAATGAGGGGTGAGTAATCATTAGCAGCTAATGCTAATACGGTTTTCCCTTTCTTTATAAAAATGTGAGCAGCTAGTGCTAGGTAGGCTGATGTTAGCAGCTAATGCTAATTTGATGTGATTTAGCATTATCCAACAGTGCTAACTCTGTTTTCCCTTACCTTTTAACAATGTGAGGGGCCAATCCTAATACTCTTTTTCTTGCTTAATAGCAATGTGAGGAGTTAATGCTAAGCAGGTCGCCATTAGTGGTTAATTCTAATTTTAGGTGAATAGGCATTAGCAGCTAATGCTCATATTGTTTTCCTTTGCTTTATAACAATGTAAGCAGTTAACCCTCTGGGGTCCAGGGTATAATTGGCCGTTTTTGACTACTTTTTATTTTACCTCTATATTTCACCTTTGAAAACTGTTTATCATGCCTTGTTTAGCACAATTGATCTAAATTCAGACAAAAAATTCAAAATCCGAGTTGAAAAAAAGGTCTATTTTTTACTGTAAAACCCACAAACATGTTTAACGAATCATTTTCATAACTTGAAATGCAAATAGAAATTGTACATTTCAAAAAATTATGCACAACTCTTGTAAACAACAAAGTTATCTTTTTCTTTTTTCACTCGCGAACGGAGAGTGTTTGCTAGCGCTGTCCGTAGAAAACGCCGTTTTTACCGTTCTTCCTGCTGTAAACACCACTGGTTTTTTTTTTTTGTTGTTGTTTTTTTTTTGCCTGTCCCATTTGGTTCTTAAGCCGTCAGAATTGTTGTCTGAAGACCAACAAGGATACCAAATGGATTTATTTTGCCAAATGGATCATCATGGCATTGCTGTATTGGTCCATTTGATCAAACTTTGTTATTATTATTTATTTTATTTTCAGTTGTTACAGATGGGACAGACATGACTGGGGGATAGGAAAGGGAGAAAGAAAGAGAGGAAGGAAAAGAAAAACAGAAGGGAAAAGGGACAGTGAGAAAGGGCACTTACAAAGACAAAGAGAAAGAAAAAAAAAATCTCCTGGATCACCTGTTGAGAGAAAAAGAAGAGAAGACAAGCAAAAAAAAAACAAAAAAAAAACAAAGCAACATACTAAACACAACACCATCACGTTAATGTAGCTAAGTGTGAACAGCAGTAAATACTAAATATTGAAAGTTGTCGTGCAGCACGCAGGACAGACAGCGCACAATGTGCTTTGAAGTAGCAGCTAAGAAAGGTGTAGTTTGTCTACGAACAGTGAACACCCGTGTGCACACCTGTGTGGATCAACGCGCTTGTATACAAAAGGTTTCCCCATGTAACGGTCTGCTAGAGGGTGTGGAGGCCCATAGCCCCGTCCCCCAGGGCATGAAGCAGGCATGGAGGAGATCCAGGCTCCAGACATCCAGAGGCCCCAGAGTGCGAGAGCCCAAGGAGTACCACCGGAGGGGTATCCGTGCCACCTTCCTGGGAAGGACTGAGGAGATCCCCAGACGAGGGGGTCACCCAGTAGCCACGGAGCAGAAGCCAGAGGGGTCTGCACCGGCGTGCCCGCCGGCTCTGCCGGCAGCTAGCTGTGCCAGAGTGAACCGAGTTGCAGGCCCCGAGGCCGGAGGCCCGAGGGCCCCCTTTGCCCCGGAAGAGGCCTGACCGAGCAACAGGCACCAGGCCCCGCCAAGTAGCCACCGGGAGTGAGCTGGTGCATACCTGAGCGCCCAGCCCCGGACACCAAGAACCACCAATGCACCAACCCCTGAGGGCATCAGTTACCAGCAGGGAGTGTGGTGAGGGGAGATAGGCCTCCACACTTGGAGGGCCTGGGAGTACCCAGGGAGGTGGAGTCTAAGACCCGACCTGACATATAGACACAGACAAACAGGCACACACAGACATAAACATGCTTTCCCACCCTCATGCACACATATACAAACACTCAGCACTCACCCAACGTAGGGATAGACATACATAGACATGTACACACAGTCACACTCCCCAAACATACTCTATGCCCCGGGTCCAGGTACCCTCGCCCCCAGAGGGGGAAACGGCACCCAGACCCAAGAGATGTGACCCTTTCCCCCGGAGTGGAGGCAAGTAGACCGCCCCAGGCTCCGCAGCAGCAGGGAGGCCAATCGGATGGCCAACACCTCCTCCCAGCCCCCCGCCCCGATGGCTAGTAGAGAACGGGGGTGTGTGAAGACCCCATACCTCCCTCCTCCCGCTCATGTGTAGTGTTGCTGCGTGTTGTTCTAAAGTGCATTTAAAACAAGGGAGGGCATGGTGCTGCTGCCAGGGAGCAGCAGGTGTTAGCACGGCCCCTCCCGAGAACCCTCAATGTCTACATGGATTTAAAATTGAGAGGTGGGCACCGGCGCCAGAGGTAGGGTTGAATACACAGACCGTCCTCTGGACGCCGTTAACGTGGTCACCCTCAAGGCCCTATATATATATATATATGTGTGTGTGTGTTATGAGAGTGTGAATAATGTGGATGTCTAAGTTGTGAAATAAAATTTAGGCGCAGGTGGCCAGAAGGGGACAGAGGGGGGGGGAATGCCTCCCCTGCACCCTGGTGACACACCCGCACCCCAAGGCCCTACCTGTGTGGGTGGGTGTGGTGGAGCGGGAAGAGGGAGGTAGCCGGGGATGGGGAGGAAAAGAAAGGAGGGGCAAGATGCCCCTCCTTAGGGCCAGCTCCCCGGCTGACCCCAGTAGGCACCCCCGTCCTCTAGTACCCACCAAGGCAAGGGAGCCCAGGCCCATCCAGACCGGGGCCTATGGCAGCAGCACCGCTAAGCCCCACAGGACCTGGGGAAGCCCACCCCACCCCACCGCAGAGGAAACTATACCCACCCCAACATTCAATCATCTCCAGACTACACAAGACAACAGACACCCAGGTTAGGTTTATTCTCCACCTCTCCTGTGTCTTTCCCCCACCTGCAGAGTGGACTTCTGCAAGGATGGAACAACCTCCCTGCCAGTTGAAGAGTCCCCCAGCTAGACCACTGTTTTGTTAAGAAAAAAACATGGTGTGTATTTTTTATCAGAACTCTGGTTTTACGTGGCCCATTGACACAATTCAAAAACTGGTATATAGTTTGAAGTTCGCACTTTCGACCCAAGTTGAAATGGAGACTGAGTTTGGTCATGTGATTTTGATGCGCCGGCGCGTCCGTCGACCCCAGAGGGTTAAATAGGCTGACATTAGAAGCTGATACTAATTTAATGTGACACTCTTTTCCCTTGCGTTATAACGATGTGAGCAGCTAATGCTCAGTAGGCAGCCGTTAGCAGCTAATGTTAGCTTGATGTGAATCATAAGCAGGCTGCCAGAATAAATGTAATCATATTATTATTATTATTATTATTATTGTTATTATTATTATTAGCTAATAGTAATTTGACGTAAATTAACATTATCCGATAATGCTAACACTGTTTTCCCTTAATTTTTTAGAATGCGAGTAGCTGATGCTAATAGTCTTTTTCCTTGGTTAATAACAATGCTAAGTAGGCTGCCATTAGCAACTAATGCTAATTTAAGGTAAAAATTCATTAGCAGCTAATGCCAATACTGTTATGCCTAGCTTTAACACCATGTGAGCAGCTAATGCTTAGTAGGTCACCATAGCAGCAAATTATATTTTGATGTGAATTAGCATTATCCGCTAATGCTGACACTGTTTTCCTTTGGTTTCAAACAATGTGAGCAAGTACTGCTAAGTAGGCCGCCATTAGTGGCTAATTCTAATTTTAGGTGAATAAGCATTAGCAGCTAATGCTCACATCGTTTTCCTTTGCTTTATAACAATGTGAGCAGCTAATACTAAGTAGGCTGCCATTATTAGCGAATGCTAATTTGATGTGGATTTGTATTATCTGCTAATGGTAACACTGTTTCTACTTCAATTTTAACAATGTCAGTAGCTAATGCTAATACTCTTGTTCCTCGTGTTATAGCGACATGGAGCTAATGCTAAGCAGAATGCCATAAACAGCTAATGCTAATACCATATTTCCTGGCTTTATTTAATGGTGAGCAGCTAATGCTAAGTTGCCGTTATAAGCTAATGCTAATTTGATGTGAATAAGCATTATCCACTAATGATAACAATGTGTTCCCTTACTTTTTAACAATGTTAAAAAGTAAGCTTTTAATTTGATGTGAATTAGCATTACCTGCTAATCTGCTACTTTCCCTTGATTTCTAACAATGTGAGTAGCCAATGCTAATGCTAATACTCTCTTTCCTTTGCGTTATAACAATGTGAGCAGCTAATGCTAATTAGGCTGCCGTTAGTGCCTAATGCTAATTTGATGTGAATTAGCATTATCTGCTAATGCTAAAACTGTTTTCCCTTTGTTTTTAAACAAAGTGAGTACCTAAAGCTAATACTCTTTTCCCTTACATTATAACAATGTGAGGAGTTTATGGTAAGTAGGCTGCCATTAGCAGCTAATGCTAACATTGTTTTTCCCTTGCTTTATAACATGGTTAGCAGCTAATCATAAGTAGACCGCATTGCTCTGCTCAGGATTTGTGTGACCATGATGTATTCTGATAAACTCTAAATTCACAGCTGAATCGACAAAAAAATGTGTTCTCAAGTGAATATTTTTCCGTTATTGTTGTCACAAAATTTCCATTTCCAAATGTTAGCTGCTCCTCTCTACCTCTTTGTCACACACACAGACTGAAATGATTCACAGTCTTGTTACATCCTTCTGTCAGTGTCACTGACTGTCACTGTGACTGTGGACATACAGCATAAAAAACATACACATGGTACTAGGTAAACAGTGGCCACTATCTCAGGTACACCTGTGACCTAATAAAGTGTGTCTAAAGTTACAAAATGTTGTCTGTCCAAATATTTATGGACCTAACTGTAGGTCTACTTTTAATGAAACTCTCAACATGACTTATCAGTTATCATTAATGTTCCTACAAACAGACTCCTTGGAGACCCCGTACATAAATATCAATGCACTATCCAACTAGACTAGTGTGTCTGTCCCTGAAAATATTCCTGCATGTGTGATTGTTCATGTCTCATCTGCAGGAAACAAACAGGAAGTAAGTGAAGGACACAGTTCCCAGCTCTTCCTCTTCTATCACACATTCTCTCTATACCTGAGAGTGTCCAGTCTCCAGCCTGGATCCTTCAGTCCAGCCGACAGCAGCGGCATTCCTGAGTCTCCTGGATGATTGTAGCTCAGGTCCAGCTCTCTCAGATGGGAGGGGTTGGAGCTCAGAGCTGAGGCCAGATTAGTACAGCCTTCCTCTGTGATCAGACAGCCTGACAGACTGCAGACACACAAAACAACATACCATCTGTCTACAATCATTTTCTGTTTGTCACATACAATAACATTTATCCATTTACGTCCATTCAATTTAACTTTATTTATAAGGGACAATTCCCAACAGACAACAACAGTCAGCTGAAGCTGTTTAACAGTGTAAGGTAACAGCCTCCAATATTAGAGAGAAACCATCTGACAATCCACTGTGAGCAACACTTGGTGATGGTGGGAAGGAAGAACTCCCTTTGACACAAAGATTCTCCCAGTGAAAACCGGCTCCAGGAGGAGCAAGGTTCAAGGTTCAAGGTTCTTTATTTGTCACATGCATAGTTATACAAGTATAACACACAGTGAAATGTATCCTGACACGCTCCTCGACATGTGCAAAAACAGGGGGGGGTGTGTGTGTGTGTGTGTAGAGGAATAACATTATAAATATAAATATATATAGTATATACAGCAAGCAGGTGAATTCTGTACATTAATATGAATAGACATCTGACTATTTTACAGAATGGACACTATAAACATATTTAAAGTTAAAGGAATTGAGTGTCTGGAGGAGAGTCTCAGTCAATTATAGATGATGTGAGATGGCGGGTGTGTGTGGGTGTGTGTGTGTGTGTGGGGGGGGGGGGGGGGGTGGGGGGTGGGGGGTTGGTTTAGGGTCCGGATGGCTTGAGGATAGAAGCTCTTCTTGAGAGTCTCTCTGTCCTTGCCCGGATGATGCGGAACCTTCTACCAGATTGTAGAAGTTGGAACAGTTTGTTGCCAGGATGGGACGGGTCCTTCAGTATCTGCGTTGCTCTAGTCCGGCATCTCCTGGTGTAGGTGTCCTGAAGTGGGGGGAGAGCAATCCTGCAGCAGTGTTCTGCTGTACGGATCACTCTCTGGAGAGCTTTTTGGTCCTTCACACAGCTGTTCCCAAACCACGCTGTCATGTTCTATGTGAGGATGCTCTCCACAGTGCCTGTATAGAAGATCCTGAGGATCTTTGGAGAGACCCTGAACTTCCTTAGTTGTCGGAGGTGATACAGGCGCTGCCTAGCCTTCTTGGTCTGGACCTGAATGTGGGCAGCCCATGTCAGGTCTGAGGAGATGTGGACGCCCGATATTTGAAGGACTGCACCCTCTCCACTGGAGCTCCATTGATGATAATGGGCTTGTAGTCTCTGTGCTGACTCCTTCTGAAGTCCACCACCAGCTCCTTGGTCTTGCTGACGTTCAGCTGGAGGTGGTTGTCCTGGCACCATGATGCCAAATTCTTCACTTCGTCCATGTAGGCCGCCTCATCGCTGTTGGAGATGGCACCCAACACCACTGTGTCGTCAGCAAACTTCACAATGGTGTTGGAGCCGTGGGTGGCCACACAGTCAGAAGTGTAGAGGGAGTAGAGCAGTGGCGAGAGGACACACCCCTGTGGTGCTCCTGTGTTGATGGTGATGCTGTCGGACACACACCCACCCACCCTCACCACCTGAGTTCTGCCGGTGAGGAAGTCCAACACCCATGCACACAGACGGCTGTTGAGTCCCAGGTCCCTCAGCTTTGTGAACAGTCTGCTGGGCACTATTGTGTTAAACGCTGAACTGTAATCAACAAACAGCATTCTCACATAGTTACCCTGTTTCTTGTCCACGTGGCTGAGGGTGGTGTGCAGGACATGGGCGATGGCGTCCTCAGTGGATCTGTTGGGTCGGTAGGCGAACTGGAGCGGATCTGTGGAGTCTGGGATGGAGGAGGAGATGATGTTCTTCAGCAGCCTCTCAAACACCTTCATGACTACCGAGGTCAGCGCAACTGGCCGGTAATCGTTCAGGGATGAGGGTTTGCTGTTCTTGGGTACCGGGATGATGGTGGATCTTTTGAAGCATGTGGGGACCACAGACTTCGCCAGGGACTCGTTGAAGATGTAAGTGAACACACCTGCTAGCTGGTCAGCACAGCAGCGCAGCAGACGGCCGGTGATGCCGTCTGGCCCCGCCGCTTTCCTTGTGTTCACTCTCCTCAATGCCGCTCGGACGTCATGCTCCGCGAAGCTGGTCACCGGTCTCTCGTTGATGACGTCATTGTCCTCGGTAGTCCAGCGGTAGATGGCATTAGCCGCCTGGCTAACCTCGAAACGGGCGTAGAACTGGTTCAG
This sequence comes from Oreochromis mossambicus, assembly GCA_922035795.1. NCBI lineage: Eukaryota > Metazoa > Chordata > Actinopteri > Cichliformes > Cichlidae > Oreochromis > Oreochromis mossambicus. The sequence goes on from CAKLIZ010001253.1 coordinate 21,996, forward strand.
CTCATTGGTGAATGCAGAGTCGGCGTTGATCGGCGCAGTGTCCCTGGGTTTGTAGTCCGTAATGGTGCGTAGTCCGTGCCACATACTCCGTGTGTCGCCCTGGTGGAAGCGGGACTCCACACGCTCCCGGTACCGGCGTTTGGCATCTCTCAACGCGCGCCGCACGCCGTATGAGGCCGCTTTGTAGGCGCTCATATCGCCAGTGGCGAGACCCGCGTTGTAGGTGGCGGTCCTGGCGTTTACTGCAGCGCGGATCGATCTGTCCATCCACGGTTTCTGGTTAGGGAATGTGGTGACTCTCGCAGTGGGGATAATCTCCTCCGCTAGCATGTTGACGAAGCTTACTGCTACTTCCGTAAACTCGTTGATGTTGACGGCGCATGCTCTGAACATGTCCCAGTCGACGTCGTCGAGTGCGTCCTGTAGCGTAGCTTCTGATTGGGCAGACCACCGTTTCACCTCCCTTGTGGTTACTTCTTCCCTCCGTATGTTTTGTTTATACTGGGGAATGAGGAAGATGGCGTTGTGGTCAGACTTCCCAAAAGCCGGGTGTGAGACGGCTTTGTAGCCCTGCTTGTATGGTGTGTAGCAGTGATCCAAAATTCGGTCCCCCCTCGTTGGACACGAGACATGCTGGTAAAAGTTTGGCATGACTTGTCTGAGGTTCGCTTTATTAAAGTCTCCTGCTACAATGAGGGCTGCGCCCGGATCTTTGTTTTGAAGCGAACTCAGCACATCATGTAGTTCGGACAAAGCCATACCTGTGTCTGCTTGGGGTGGGATGTAGACTGCCGTGGCGATGACTGAGTTGAACTCACGGGGCAGATAGAAAGGGCGGCACTTAATGCTCAGGAATTCCAGATGTGGCGAGCAGCTGCTGGAAAGAGTAGAAATGCTCCTGGCATCACACCACTTTCTGTTTACCATGAAGCACACTCCTCCACCTTTTGTTTTGTTCGACACTGCCGTTCTGTCCGCGCGGAGCACAAAGAATGAATCCGACGGAGTTACGGCCTGGTCCGGCACGGTGGGGGTCAGCCATGTCTCCGTGAAGCACAGAATGTTGCAGTCCCTCATGTCACGTTGGAAGGTGACTCTTGCTCTTAGGTCATCGAGTTTGTTTTCCATGGATTGTACGTTGGCCAGTAGGATACTGGGCAGTGGTGCGCGATGCGCCTGCTGTCTCAGTCTGTTCCTAATGCCAGCGCGTTTCCCCCGGCGCTTCTTTGTTCTACGCCTCGGATGAGCGGCCCGTCCTTTGTTGTTCTCCGCGCCGCGTAGAATCTCTGGCAGCCAGGATGGGTCAGGTTTAAAAGTGTCCAAGATAAGATGTGCAACCTTGTCACCGATGTTTACAAGTGATCTGCCATCGTATACTATAAGACTAGAGGATTTTGGAATGTAAACCAGTGCAAAAAATAAATAAAAAACAAGAAAAGTGGATAGTCGGAGCGGAGCGGTCAGGAAGGCGTCTGGACGTGGCCGCGCCATCTTGAGAGCATCTACCATAACTGGTTGCAGGGTAAGGGGAAAAGAGAAGAGATGAGCTCAAAGAGACAAGAACAAAACACAAACTAAGGAGAGAGAAGACAAAAGTTAAGGACATGCAGTAGTGACATATAAAAGCATCAGGAGTGAAAAGAGGGGAGTGGAGAAGAAAGCAGAGCATCATGGGAAGTCCACCAACAGCCTGAGCCTGTAGCAGCAGGGTGAGAGAAAGAAAAAAAAAATCCCACGGCTCGCGATAAGGAGCTGGCTCACGTCGTTCACGTCAAAGATCTGTATGGGCAGAAATCTGTGCCATCAGAAACTGGATTTGAATAAGTTAAATTTGAATTTGAATTGCTAGGATTGAATCTGAATTGTAACTTGAATAAATGCTTTTACAAACTGAATATGAATTAGCCTAATTTGAAATTCAATTTATTGGTTTGAAAATGATCATCACTAAATTGAAATTGAATTTTATATTTTAAAAAAAGGAATTCATTTGCTTTGAAACTGTATTTTATCCTTTAAAAATTTAGCTCTCGAATAATTTCAGATTCACTTCTCAACATTCAGTTTCAGTTCTACAATTCAATTTCAGTTCCAAAATTCAGTTTTTTGGGACTTACATCCGGTTCCGGTTCAAGCGCAGATTAATAGAACTACGTTTTACTAGCGGACCGAAAGTGTTACTGACGGGAATCTACAGCATCTTGAGCTGAATTAAGACTTCAGAAGTCATTCGTCATGTCGAATGACCAGCGGATAAACTCTCAGGTTGGTAATAAATGTATTACATGTTTAAGAACAAGCGTCATGTTAACAAATGATAGCCGTACAGTAACTTTTATGCTTATTGTAGCTGTTAGCTGAAAACGCTAATTTAGCGTAGTTTGCCCTGGATTCAGCTTGGACAAACAAATATGATCGACTGTTTCTAGTAGAATTCCAAAGTTGTCATCTTGTACCCTCTCAGAGTACCCCCTCTGTATGCTTGCAGAGACCCCTACAGTAGGGAAACATGCAAAACAGTGTCCAAACCTTTGTATTTTAGCTTTATTTGTCTTACACAGCATCCCAACTCTTTAGCTAACTTAATAACTTTAGCTAAAGTGAATAGTTAGTCTAATTCATTAGTGCAGCATTACTGGATCACCTCTGTTTGAAGTGATATGATATGTGACTATCACTTTGTTTAACTACCATAATAATTCTTAGGGTACTGAGTGCATGCTTAATTAGGTTTTTTTGTTTGTTTGTTTTTTTAACATACCACTCCATTGCTATGATTGACAGGCTGAAGTTGTCGGGTCACCTCCTAAATCGACCATCTTTTACAGGTGTTTTGTGCCAGAAATGGAGTGTCCACTGAAGACTGAAGATACTGAATCTCTACGCCTTGCCATTGATCCCTCTTGTGCCTTCATCTAGACAAGAGACATTAACTTAACCACTCTCACATGCTCTGTACCTACATCACCTTCCCTGACAATCGTAGCTTGGCTCATCTGAGGGTGAAATTATAAGAATGTGTTATTTTGCAAAGTGCTCGCTAGGGTTCCTAAATAAAATATGGCATTGAGGTCATTTGTTTTGAATTAATCCCTTCTTCTGAAATATTAGAACCTCTCCTGGTTTTAATGGCACTTTGGATTTCCTTACTTTCTGTTCCACTCCCAACCCCAAATAGATGCTGACACAGTAACATGGAAGAGGGAAAGAAGTTGGAAAGGACTACTACAAACAAACCCAATGCCTAACAATGAAAAATGTAAAATAAGAACAATATTAATAATAATAATAATGATAATGAAGATAAAAGATGAAGTAACAAGTTTTTAGTTTTTTGTTTATTCCAAATGATCATCCAGATGTCTGTGACATGTGATGACAAACACATGTCATCACATGTCATCACATGGACACACTACCAGGCTATATTTTCCTTTTTGATTTCCACTGATGCTTCTATTGTGAGTCTGTCAAATCCAACAGGACTTGTGCGGGATCACTGTAAGCCAAACTCCAGAGTGACAGTGAAACATCAGGCCAGTGTTAGAAGATAAAGTTCAAAAAGTTTCTTCATGGTTCAGAAGATGTTCAGCAGAGGACGACTTAAAGATGTGCGTGAAATGGACACTTCTGAATAACACAGACTTGTAAAGATACTTGAAAAAGCAGATATATTTTTAATTCTATATATAACCCCTTTGTAAATGCTGTTCACCAAAGTCTATTTACTTTGGTGTAGAAACGGTTTATATGAGATTTTAGCTGAGATTCTGAGGTTTCTGTAGATACCACACATGTCTGGACTTATATTTCTCACCCCGTGTTATAACCGATTAAACGTGATCTCCTCCTTTTTGGTCCCGGTGTTCCAGATTAACTGGCGTCGCAGATTAACTGGATTTGGTCGAACAGATGTGTGGCAGAGCAGGAGCTGCTGACAAACCAGCAAAAAATGCCAAATGTGTCATCTGTGACACTTGAGAGGTTATCTCAAACACACTCTGGCGTTTTATTACTCCGATTTCAGCGTTTTTGCTTCACAACTAAAGCGTGCAGTTTACTTTGTGTGCACTAACATGTAGTGATGTGCGGATCGATACTGAAATATCGATTCCTCTGATACCAATTATTTATGTTCTAGAATCGATTCTCACATTAAAATATCGGTATTTTAGTAATTTAGGGTAAATTTGTAGTTTATCATTAACAGCAACACAGTGGAAAGAAACTATAACATTCGGATTGTCTACATTCAAAGGAACTACTTCCTCTTCCACCTTTCATAGTCATGTGCGAAATACGGCTGTATAAATGTGTCGCAGCCCCTTGGCGTGCGCACTCACAACAATGGCTGACTGTAATTGCAGTCATGTGCGGACGTATTTTACCTCCACAAACAGCTGAGATGTGGTTTGCGATACGTGGCAAAAAAGTGAGGTGTTGTGGCCATACTAGGGAGACATTCAAAAGGGCTGCGGGGGGGATAAATACATTTTACAGTGTTTATTTATCAGATAAAATACGTTAAATGTCACCGTTATTATTGGTCGGCCTGGAAACAGCGGGGGTGTCCAAATTCAGAGGCTGCTTCCACCTGAGGACCCGGCCTTCGCGGTCTAAAGAAAGCCGGGTAGTACGTCATGAGCTCCCTCGGTGGACACAAACAGAGTAACATAGTGTACGCTGTTAAGTGCCAGGAGGATTGCCAGGATTTATACATCGGGGAAACCAAACAACCTCTGGCGAAGCGAATGGCACAACACAGAAGAGCTACCTCGTCAGGCCAGGACTCTGCAGTCTCTTTACACCTACAGGCCAGTTGACACTCTTTCAATGATGAGGATGTACACATCCTGGACAGGGAGGAACGCTGGTTTGAGCGCGGAGTCAAGGAGGCCATTTACGTGAAAAGGGAAAGACCATCTCTGAATCGAGGAGGGGGCCTAAGGGTACATCTGTCACCATCTTACAATGCTGTGATTGCAGCCATTCCCCAACTCTCTGTGAATGGGACTCATGGCCACTGATCAGTGGCCTTTGATCAGTGGGTTTTGGTCAGTGGTTGTTGATCAATGGTCATGAGAATTTGCATAATTATGATTAAGGAACTGACCTCCCAGCCCATTGTTCCTTCAGTAGGCGTGTTTCAGTCATTATGCAAATGTACTGTTTATAAGATTTGACCCTAACCCATCAAAGGTTCAGTCTGCCTCCTGAAACACTCCCATTCATGAAATGAGACCAATAGAAGATGTCCTTGGCAGCACAAACACTGTTTTAAAAGCAGCGATGGGCAAAGCCAGGCTTCGTCAAACTGAAACTTTGGAAGCATTTGTGCCATCTTGAAGATGCTGTTCTGTGAAACGTGGACACAGACGAGCCCACCACAGTTCACAACACATTTACAGACACACAATAAATCAGTTTAGTCAAACAGAACAGACTGCTGTGTTTCCTGTAATAAGCACACAGGTTTACAGCTGTTTGTTGGCCTCATGTTTCGCTCCCAGCCGTGAAACTTTGAGTTGATTTTGAGGTTTTCTGGGAGTTTGTGTCATCAGGCTTGTTGTACACACTGTCAATCAAAGCTACAAGCTGGCATGGCGTTAGCTTTGATTTGGAATCACTTTTAAAAAGATAGATTTCCATGAAAAGACTTCATGTGTTTTCTTTCTTTATACAAAGTTTGTCCCATTTTCACAGGCTCATTCTGACCATTATAACCAATCCGGTCCTTTATCCCCACTTAAAATATTTTTAAAGAACTATTGTAATATTTGCTGCCATTTCTGCTGTCCTCTTGGCCAGCTTACTCTTACAAAACACATTTTTAATGTTATTGACATTTTTTTAACTGCATAAATAAAGGTTATATAAAAATCGCTGCCAAAAACTGATTGCGGCTTCTACCTTGTTACACGAATGTTGTTTGTGGCTCAGTATGACTTTGTGTCATCCATGAGGGATGCATTTGACATATGTTTCACATATTATAGCCCAACAACTTACTTATAGCAGTTTAAATACGAGCAATCAGTTTTTGGCAAATACCGGAAATCAGTTTCTGGCAGACTATCACATTTTCGCACAACACCGGCTAAAGATAGCTCTGGTAACCAGCCTATCACCAATTCCACACACCAAATTTCACCACGCTCTGACCAAAATACACCGAATGAGCCACAAAAGAAGACCACAAAAACACACAGCGGCACAAATGTGCTAAGACAGAAATTGGCTTACCGTCCAGATTTCCTCCGTTATTTTCGCCGGTAGCTGGTAGCCACGTGATTATCAGCAGTTACCACGCCTACCTAGCCGCATCCAGTGTTGCCAACTCCTCAGTAAGGAAAATCGCTATTGGTTGTCCTAAAAGTCGCTAGAAGTCGCTAAATGACGTCATCACCTAATTTGCATAATTGGTCATGCTAATATAATTGTAACCTATGTTGTTGGAGAGAGAAATAACATCGTGGAAGAGACATAAAGTGAGTAAAAAACGTCCTAAATGCATTTAGAGTTTATTTAGAACTACAAATTAAATTTCTTTTAGCAATTATTGTTTTTTTTAATGTCACAATTCCAACCCTGCTCCTTTACCCGGGCTTGGACCGGCAAAAGTGACCCGAAATAGGCACTCTGGTGGAGTTACTTTGTGTGTGTGTGTTTATAAGTAGTTTTAAACCTTGTGATCCACAAAACAGCATAAGAGTAAAAGGGTAAAAGAAGAACTGACTGCGTTGCAGCACCCGCTGCTTGTTGAGAGTAAAAGCGATACGCGCTTTCACGTCTTTTTTTAGCGACTTTTTAAAGAAAAAAAGTCGCTAGGGGGTCTGAAAACTCGCTAAATATAGCGACAAAGTCGCTAAGTTGGCAACACTGGCCGCATCAGAGCCGTTTTCCGTCAACAACCTCCATTTTAGACCCACCTACAGACACGTGACTAGACAGATGTCACATGCAGTAAATTTGGGCCCACGTGGGTTTTGGCCTTGGAACGTCTGATTGGTTGAAGTAACGTGAACGTGGCATCGTTACTGTGATTCTATTGGCTTAAACAATTAAAAAGAGGTGTCAATCATGCAAATTGACCAAAAGAAACCAGTTACAGCCCCTCAGAGTTTAAAGGGCCAGAGGCCAATTAAGCGCTCCATGCGCACGGCAGAAAAGGCCCATTACCATGTAAATGTGTGGTTTATTCTTCAAAACATGTATTTTAAAAAAAAGCATTTTTTTAGGCATGTTAATAATATTAATTAATTTCTGCTCTTAAATACCTAAAAAAAATATCAACTGGCATGGTGTCCAACTGAGTGCCAAAATTGGAAAAAAATAGGCGAGGATAAAATCTACTTACTTTTTCTGTGTTCCAGTCTCAGTAACTTTGACACAGTAATATCTGCTTCAATATTTACACCTCTGATGAAATTTCACAAGTATTAGCTTTATTTTGATACCAAGATTGTAAGGACAGAGTTTGTAATTGCAGAGAAATAATCAATTAAATTTGGGGATTGCATTTTCGAGCAGGAAGCTCAGAAACCCCTTTGGGGCTTAAGAGGTTAAGGTGATACTGTGCAAAGGAGGTAACACCTCAAATCTGATGAAACACCTGGCGACGCATAGCGCTTTTTAAAAGCCAAGAAATGCACCGTATTTGATAGCTTGCTGCAAGACCTCACACAGAGCAAATCTACTGCAGGTGTGGTAAATCTCCATTAGTGAGTTAGCGCGGATCGCCCAGTACGTAGGGCTGGACGGTTCTTACCATTTTGCAGAAAAAAATAAGACTGCTAAAAATAAAAACATAAGAGGTTTTTGGACAAAGTTTGTGTTCTCCATTCTGCACTGGTTCGAGCACCGTTTAAGCACCGGCACCATTTCAAAAGTACCGATTTGGCACCGGTATCAGATAAAAACTAAACAATACCCATCCCTAGTCGTGCCATCAGTTAACCCTTCGCGTGTGCCTAGGGTTGCCGACCCCTGATTTAAGACCTTGTATGTGAGGAGCAGGATTTTGAATTCAATTCTGGATTTAACAGGAAGCCAATGAAGGGAAGCTAATACAGGAGAAATCTGCTCTCTCTTTCTAGTCCCTGTCAGGACTCTTGCTCCAGCATTTTGGATTAACTGAAGGTTTTTCAGGGAGTTTTAAGGACATCCTGATAATAATGAATTACAGTAGTCCAGCCTGGAAGTAATAAATGCATGAACTAGTTTTTCAGCGTCACTAAGAGACAGGATATTTCTAATTTTAGAGATGTTGCGCAAATGGAAGAAAGCAGTCTTACATATTTGTCTAATATGTGCATTGAAGGACATGTCTTGGTCAAAAATGACTCCAAGGTTCCTCACAGCTTTACTGGAGGCCAAGGTAATGCCATCCAGAGTAAGAATCTGGTTAGATACCATATTTCTAAGATTTTCAGGGCCGGGTACAATAACCTCAGTTTGATCTGAATTAAGAAGCAGAAAGTTAGCGGCCATCCTGGTCTTTATGTCTTTAAGACATTCCTGCAGTTTAACTAATTGGTGTGTGTTATCTGGCTTCATGGATAGATAGAGCTGGGTGTCATCTGCATAGCAGTGAAAATGTATGTCTTCTAATGATACTGCCTAAGGGAAGCATGTATAATGTAAACAGAATTGGTCCTAGCACGGAACCCTGTGGAACACCATAATTGACCTTAGTGGGTGAAGAGGACTCTCTATTTACATGCACAAATTGGAGTCTATTAGATAGATATGATACAAACCACTGCAGTGCAGTACCTGTAATACTTACAGCATGTTCTAATCGCTCTAATAGGATATTATTGTCAACAGTATCGAACGCTGCACTGAGGTCTAGCAGGACAAGCACAGAGATGAGTCCACTGTCAGAGGCCATAAGAAGATCATTTGTAACCTTCACTAAAGCTGTTTCTGTGCTGTGATGAGCTCTGAAACCTGACTGAAACTCTTCAAATAAGCCATTCCTCTGCAGATGATCTGTTAGCTGTTTGACAACTACTCTTTCAAGGATTTTTGATATGAAAGGAAGGTTGGAGATTGGCCTATAATTAGCTAAGACTGCTGGGTCTAGAGATGGCTTTTTAAGTAAAGGTTTAACTACAGCCAGCTTGAAGGCCTGTGGTACATAGCCGATTATTAGAGATAGGTTGATCATATTTAAGATTGAGGAATTAATTAATGGCAGGACTTCTTTGAGCAGTTTTGTAGGAATGGGGTCTAAAAGACACGTCGATGGTTTGGAGGAAGTAATTATTGAAGTTAACTCAGAAAGATCAATTGGAGAAAAACAGTCTAACTTAACATCAATGGTACTAAAAGTAGCTGTAGATAATATTACATCTGTGGGATGATTATGGGTAATTTTTTCTCTAATGACTAAAATTTTATTTGTGAAGAAGTTCATGAAGTCATTACTAGTTAACATTAAGGGATAGTTGGCTCAGTAGAGCTCTGACTGTTTGTCAGCCTGGCTACAGTGCTGAAGAGAAACCTGGGGTTGTTCTTGTTTTCTTCAATCAGTGATGAATAGTAAGATGTTCTGGCTTTGCGGAGGGCTTTCTTATAAAGCTACAAACTATTTCTCCAGGCTAAATGATGATCTTCTAAATTTATGACACTCCATTTCCTCTCCAGCTTACAAGTTATCTGCTTTAGGCTACGTGTTTGAGAATTATACCACGGAGTCAGGTACTTCTGATTTGAGACCTTAGTTTTCACAGGAGCTACAGTATTAAGAGTCGTACGTAGTAAGGAGGTAAAATTATTAACAAGATAATCGACCTCTGATGGGGTAGCGTTCAGATAGCTGCTCTGCTCTATGTTGGTACAGGGTATTGAAGATGATAACAGTGGGTGGATTATATTCGTAAACTTAGTTACAGCGCTTTCAGAAAGACATCTACTGTGATAAAGTCTACTCTCCACTGCTGTGTAATCAATTATTGTAAATGTAAATGTTATCAGGAAATGATCAGACAGCAGAGGGTTTTCAGGAAACACTGTTAAATGTTCAGTTTCTATGCCATATGTTAAAACAAGATCTAGAGTGTGATTAAAGTGGTGGGTGGGTTCTTTTACATTTTGAGAGATGCCAATTGAGTCTAATAACAGTAGGGATGGGTATTGATAAGATTTTAACGATTCCGATTCCATTTTCGATTCTGTTTAACGATTCGATTCTTTATCGATTCTCTTATCGATTCTTGTTTTTAAAAAGGAGAACACTAAGGTCGATTAGCTTAGAACTGTTTTATATCTTCTCTTTCAACAAGATAGAAATTTAGGAGTAACATGGCCTTACAAACCCAACAGTGAGATCTTAAGAGATCCACAGCCTACGGCTCTTCAATGGTGTGTCACAGGGTCCCCGGGGAAAATTGTAAACGTAAAATAATAAAATAAATATTCTTCTGTAGCAATAACAAAGTATAACATAAATTATTCTGTAGCAATTACACAAGAATATCCAGTAATGTCCCTGCCTACAATTAAACACATTCACTTACCATCTGCTGTGGCAAATGGCTGCAAGGTTTTGACCACAAACTAGTCACTGCTCGGTGACATGCGGGCCTGAAAAGAGACGCTACCGGTGGACTGCAGCGACAACTGCCAGCGAGCGCCAGCCAGACTCTGTCTGTCTCATCATGGTCAACTAAATGCACAATGGCAGGTTTTGTAATAAAGCAGATCGCGCTAACATAATATGCACTGTTAGTTGATTATTTACCTGCCGCATTAACGGGAGATGACGTGCAAACGTTACCGCTGCTGCTGCTGGGTTGAGATTCAGGAGTCTGGAGCGGAATTAAAGACATTCATTTAAGTTCATCGCGTGTTTTGTGAGCAAATGCTTTTGCATATTCGTAGTGTTTCCTCCCTTAATGAAATATCTACTTTGCAAGTATTGCAAGTTGCCCTGTTGTCATCCGTTCTCGTAAAGTATAAACAAACTTTTAAGCGTTTGAGCCGCTTAGGGGCCGTGTTTCCTGCCAGGTACGCTCCGACGCTCCGCAACGTGGTGACGTCATTCGGGGCGACTGGAATCGATAAGGGAATCGTTTGCAAAAATGGCAAACGATTCCAAGGAATTGAAACAGTGGGAACCGGTTCTCAACAAGAACCGGTTTTCGATACCCATCCCTAAATAACAGATTAAATGCCATGTTGAGGCTGTCATTTTTAGTATCTACATGGATGTTAAAATCACCCACAATAATTATTTTATCTGAGCTGAGCGCTAAATCAGATAAAAAGTCTGAGAAATCAGAGAAACTCTGTGTAAGGCCCAGGTGGACGATAGATGATAACAAGTAAGACTGGTTTCTGAGTTTTACAGCTGGGGTGGACAAGGCTAAGCATCAGGCTTTCAAATGAATTAAAAGTCTGTCTGGGTCTTTCGTTAATTAATAGGCTGGTGTGAAAACTTGCTGCCACACCGCCCCCTCGGCCTGTGCTTCGAGATTTCTGGTAGTTAGAATTAGAGCAGGGCGATATGGCCAAAAATATTTATCACGATATATATTTGAAAATTTGCGATAACGATATAACTGACGATATAATTGATGCGAGACAAAATACAACTCCACAACATTACTAGCGCAAAAAGACAACCTTCCATTTATTTTCACTTAAACAAGAAGCTGGTTTTTATGTGCAGTAAAGCTATATAAAAATTTAACAGTGCAAATGCAAATTGCTTGCTGAAAGTTTAACCAAAAGGCATTTCCAGTAGAAATGGGCTGACATATCCTGAGCATAACCATGTATATTATCCACTGAAGTTAAAAAGAGGTGCTTTGCAACATTAAACTGCAGTGTGCAGTACGTATTTCTCGGACCATAAGGTGCACGGGATTATAAGGCACATTAAGCGAAACAAAGCAGTCAGATAAATCAAACTTTATTAAACTCATTCTTCTTGCTTCCTCCACTTCTGTACCATTGAGTCATTAATGCTGTATTCTATCACAGCTGCTCTATTCCCATGTTGTTGCAGTATATTAATGACTAACCTCGTATTGTGGATGGATTATCTCAGTTGTTCTCCTGACTGAAGTTTGGTCCGTTTACAGCATCCTGCCATACGATTGCATTTGTCTCTAACTATCAGGAACCTTAACGTTAACTTTTATAAGTGGAAAAGTGTTAGTGTTCGTCCTCCAGCTTCACTGTTTATGTTATGCTAACATAGCTGTGTCGCTAGCGATCACGTAGCACATCATTATATACCAGGTAGCCCAACTTCAGTAACCCTACAAACTTCACTGCTGTTTAGTTCCCTGTCTTCATTTATGTTGGAAGTGATAGCAGAGCTGTACGTTTGAATTTTTTCAGAAATCTCTCAGTCAGAACATGCTATATCATGCTTATGTAACTAGCGAAACTAGCGAGCTAACTTCCGCTAGCTTCCTGCTAACTTCTAACTCCGTCAAATGTAATAAATTATGTTTGCATTGATGCCTGGAAGTTAAACTTCATAGTTACACCTGGTAAAGCAGTAATGCTGATCGTTTTATTAAAGATGAAAGAATTTAGACAGTTTTTAACTCTCAGTGATGCTGCAGTGTTCGTTTGACTTTGGGACCAGAAGCAGACGGTGTTTAGGACCCAGATTACTCCCAGATTTAAGAGCATCTTAGTCCGACAAATACGGCAATAACGACCAATTCTGGTTCATCTGTTTCACTCAACAATCGGCCATGTGCGTATGAAAACAAAGGCACTGCGCATGCGCGTTTTACTCATATTCTATCGCGATATTTCATTTTCCTATCGTTGCCTAACATTATACCGGTATTACCGTGAACGGTATAATATGGCCCAGCCCTAGTTAGAATGACTCGGGGGTGTTGATTCATTTAAACTAACATAATCATCCTGCTGCAACCAGGTTTCTGTAAGGCAGAGTAAATCGATTTGTTGATCAATTATTAAGTCATGTACGAACAGAGACTTGGAGGAGAGAGACTTAATATTTAATAATCCACATTTCACTGCTTTACTCTTTGGTTCAGATGTGGATACTGTATTGTTCTTTCTTTGTGATTTTTTATGTTTAAGTTGTTTGTTGCTGGTTTTTAGTTTGTTTTTTGTCTGTTTGGGAGCTGACAAAAAACAAACTAAGCTGACACAGCCTCTATCAATTTTATTTATATTGCGCTAAAACACAACAACAGTCGCCTCAAGGTGCTTTATATTGTAAGGTACACCTTATGAATAAATATAAATAAATATAAATAAATTGTGTTTACTTTTACTTTCTCGGTGACATCATTATGTTCATTCCAACCAGCCGTTTCTACTTCCCTTAATCACCTCCTGCATTTAGTCTGTGTTTTCATTCATTCCTCATCCGGTTGTCTGTTATCTCTCTCTATGTATCCATGCCAGGTCTCTGTGTTCCAGGTTTCTTCATGTTTTATTCTTAGTTCACCCAGTTTAGGTTACTGTTTAGTTTCGCCTTTGCCTTTTGCTTTGTACTATGTTGCCGGACTTAATAAACGGCTTGTTTTTTGTTATTCTTAAGTTTTGTCTTCAGGTGTTTGCAGCCAGACTGTAACAGTACGACTGGACCATGGTGGACCCAGCGACACCCAGTCCCCCGGACGAGCTCCGGGAGAGGCTAGTTCATACTGTGGAGTATTTATGCAGTGCGTGGTGGGAGCTATCCAGAAAAGAGGCTCAGGAGGAAAAAGTTAGCTGCAGGGATGCTTTGAGTTGTTTCCCTGGTTATGGCGGGTCAGTTTTGTTTTTAAGACAGACAGTAAATGGGTGAATATTTTAGGAAGAAAGTCTTCTACAAAATCAAATTCTAATATATGAACCAGCAGCTCTGCAAACACCTACATGATACAGACAGGAATCAAGATTTAGATTGAAGTCCTGCTGAAGTGATGTAAAACACAAATGGTGAACCAAAACAACTAGTAACCTCCTAAATATAGAAATGTGGTGTCATTAAAGACATAATAATGTTCATTAATGCCCAACAGACACCAAAACATGTCATTTGGACATTCTATTCCTTAAATAAATAAAAAATAAAATTTATATATTATGGACAAAAAGTAATTCAGGGTCTAATAATAATTCTAATGTAAATAAATGTAAATAAAAGTTCACCTGACAACTCTATAAAGGTTACCTATTTATGCAATAATATAATTCACATTTTAAATGATCATCTGTGGAAAAGTCTAAATCCTGACCTTTAATTTTTGCACAAGTCGAGGAGCGTGTCAGGTTACATTTCACTGTGTTATACTTGTATAACTATGCATGTGACAAATAAAGAACCTTGAACTTGAACATTAATAGTGGAGCTACTTTTATACAGGTGAAACTGATCTGACCTTTAAGGCTACAGCGGTTACTTCTTATCAGGGTTAGTAGGGAAGACATCTGGATAAGGTAGTTAGTACCAGGTGAGTCCCCTCCCCCACATCAGCACCAGAACCCTGTATTATCTACTGGGTAAGACTGCCTGTTTTATTAAACTATGGCTATTACTACTGTGATCATTTGCAGCCCAGTGTGCCACTCTTTCTGCTGGGATGAACCAATGGAGCTCACCCAATCATCCCTTTCTCTCAAGAAGAAGTGAAATAAATATATTTATTATGTTACGAGCCTAATATTCTTTAAATCAAACTGTAATGAATAAATCAAGCAAGAAGATATGGTGGCTCCAAGTGTTGTAGAAGAAAAGATAAACATCTCATTTTGAGAAATCAGCCTTTAAAATTAAGTAAGTACTGTGAATAAAAAACAAACAGCGAACCAATCAGTAGTCACCAATACGCTCCTAATTTTATTCCTAAAGAAATCAAATATATATATTATGGGCCCAAAGGAGCCTAAATCTTTAAATTAGGCAGTACATGATGTATTTTTTAAATAAACAAAGACATGACTATAACAACTTTTAAAAGTAATTCAGAGTCCAATTATCCACTCAGATTTAAATAAAAGTTCACTTGACAGCTGTATAAAGGTTACCTGTTTATAAAATGATATAAATCACATTTCAAATGATCATCTGTGGAAAAGTTGGAATCCTGACCTGAGAGTTTTTACTGCACACTGTGAACTCTTTAGTCCAGCAGACAGAAGCTTCACCCCCGAATCCTGCAGGTCAGAGTTACTCAGGTCCAGCACTCTCAGACTGGAGGACTGGGAGCTGAGGACTGAGGACAGAGCTTCACAGCTTCTCTCTGAGAGGTTACAGCCACTCAGTCTGAAAAATAAAAGACATATTCATGTAAAGTTTGTTAATACAGTATATATCACAGTATTAAATCCTGTCTTTTTATTTTTAAAGGAAACCTTAACATACTAAGATACAACATCATATAGATGAACTTGGATATAAAATTTAATTGGTGAATTCTGAAAAAACAAAATGTAATTTGCTCTGACCTCAGAGTATTCAGTTTACAGTTTAAACTTTGTAGTCCAGCAGACAGAAGCTTCACTCCTGAATCCTGCAGGTTTTTGATGCTCAGGTCCAGCTCTCTAAGACTGGAGGACTGAGAGCTGAGAACTGAGGCCAGACTATCACAGTTTTCCTCTGAGAGTTCACCGACATTGAGTCTGAAAAACAAAGACTGGTGTTAAAGTGTAATCATGGTGCAATAACTAATCCTGTAATTTAAAAAATCGTTATTGTCTTGTGCTGAGCAGGTTTGTAAAACTTCACTTTAACTTAGAAATGATTAAAAATGCTAAGAAACAACAATAAATGGATAAAGTTTACCTTTACAGGCTAAACTGTTTCACTGGTTAATTTCATCAGTTGCTATGAACAAAAACCAAAAAAAACCAAAACAGAATACAAATTGATCTGACCTCATAATAGCCAGTTTGGCGTGTGGACTCTCCACTGCAGCAGACAGAAGGTTTACTGATGAATCATTCAGGCTGTTGGTACTTAGGTCCAGCTCTCTCACATTACAGGACTGGGAGCTGATAACTGACAGCAAATCTTCACAGTCTTTCTCCGAAAGGTTACAGCTGCTCAGCCTAAAAAAAGAGATATATAATTGTGATTAACTGAAATCTATGTTGAACCAGTCAATGTAATATGTCTGTGTACAGTACTACAAATAATTAACTAAAAAATGTAAATACAATTTAAGTGTCGGAAAAGAAAAACACCTTACATTGGTATAATAGTGTTTCTACAAATTTACCTAAATGGAAACCAGTGAAAAGCGGGTAGATTTAGTGACACTAGTTCAGGTCGTGCTGGCACCGGCCTGTGGATACTACAGTACAGTACTGTTGGTCATTTTATTAGTTTTAATATATGTGATTACTGTAACTATAGTTATAAGCAATTTATCACATGCTGGATCTTGGTGCAGACTCTCATTTTATTTTACAGTATGTCTAACACAAGCTGCTTTGGCTCATTCTGTCACAGAACTGGGTCTGTGACTCAGTGTCTTTGTGTGTGTTTTAGTTATATTCTTTGATTATTGTAACTCATTGCTTTTGGTTCTGCTTGTGCCATATTTTTAGTCCTAGGACTTTGGTTCCTGTTATTTTGCCTTTCTCATGTTCCTCATCTTGTCACGCTTGTCTCCATGTTCCCTCTGTCTTTCCAGTCAGTCGTGTCTCGGTCTCAGTGTCAAGTCCGCATCTCTGTGTTATACTTCCTGTTTTGCTTTGACAGTCTGTGTCCTTTGTCAATGTATTCTGCCTTGCTTCCTTTGTCTCATTAGGCCAGCTGTGTTACCACCTATTCCCCATCCTCTCGTTAGCCTGCCTGTGTATTTAAGTACTGTGTTTAAGTATTGCTGTACCCTCACCGTGCTTCTCAGATGAATTTTACATTTTAGATCCACAGCAGGATGTCTCTGTTCAGTAATTTTAATGCTCATTACCTGCGGACTGTGAGTAACACTAGATTTTAAATACTAGCTGTATAAAACTCTTCATGTTAAAAGGTGTGTATAAAGGGCATGAGCTGAAATGCCATCCATCCTGTGTCTTTCACTTAGCCCAAAGAGAGAGACAACCATTCTCACTCACACCTGGAAGCAAGCTAGATCACTGTTTAACCTAACTTCAGGTCTTTGGACGGTGGGAGGAAACTGCAGAGTACCCAGAGAGAACCAACTGTAATTCTGTGGAAACCCTGGTTACAGCAGCCTTACAGTTAAATATGGTTACTGACAAGAAACAGGATTTTATGGTAATTTCAATTATGAAGTCTAAGTTTTTCCTTCCATACTGGATGCAATCCAGCCATAGCAAAGATTAATATTTTAAAAATGGAGAGAAATCGGGGATTGCACTGAAGGTGAGACACAAACCAGAACTTGGATTACAAACATCAGATAAAGGAGTAGGTTCAGTTTGGCAGCAGAAGTATACGCTTGAGGAGGAAAAGAACCAAAGAAGGTAGCGTAGGCCCAGCTAGCTGTCTCCTGGCAGACTGTCCTGAGGAGCCGGGGAAACAGGATGGCTGGGTGACAGTGAGGGGGAAACATAGTCTTCAAAAGAAGCCCCAGGTACACCACCAACCTGTTCATGTGTCTAACCGTTTTTCCCCACTCTGTGACACACCCGCCGGGGGTCAAACTCTGCTAATTAGTGATTCTGTTCTCAGACATGTGAAGCAAGGATTAGGGACACCAGAGGCCAGAGCAGCAACACTGAGGGAAATTTAAAACTACTGGCTAAAGGTAAACATAAACTCAGTAAAATCATAATTCACGTCGGCAGTAATGACACCCAGTTACGACAATCGGAGGTCACTAAAATCAATATTGAATCGGTGTGCAACTTTGCCAAAACAATGTGGGACTCTGTAGTTTTCTCTGGTCCCCTCCCCAATCAGACCAGGAGTGACATGTTTAGCCGCATGTTCTCCTTAAATTGCTGGCTGTCTGAGTGGTGTTCAAAAAACGATGTGGGCTTCATAGATAATTAGGAAACCTTCTGGAGGAAACCTGGTCTTGTTAGGAGAGACGGCATCCCTCCCACTTTGGATGGAGCAGCTCTCATTTTTAGGAATATGGACAAATTTATTAAACCCCCTAAAATAGGACTATTCAGAGTTGGGACCAGGAAGCAGAGTTACAGTCTTACATGCCTCTCTGCAGCTTCTCTCCTCCCATTATCCCCACAAAACTATTATTGTATGATATACTATAAAGCGCCTTGAGGCGACTGTTGTTGTGATTTGGCGCTATATAAATACAATTGAATTGAAAACCCCATCTCCATAGAGACAATAGCTGTGTCCGAATTCAGGGAAAGGATGCTCCGAAGGACGTATTTGGAGGCAATGACATCACAG
The DNA here is from genome assembly GCA_922035795.1 of Oreochromis mossambicus. Lineage (NCBI taxonomy): Eukaryota > Metazoa > Chordata > Actinopteri > Cichliformes > Cichlidae > Oreochromis > Oreochromis mossambicus. Next base: position 40,324 of record CAKLIZ010001253.1, read on the forward strand.
CGACACGACGAAGGCTGTCCGAATTCAAAGAGTACTCAAAATGTGGCGACAGACGAGTCCTACTTTTCCCCAAATTTTGATGGGTCCGATGCATCCTTCGTGTTCTACCATATGCCAGGATTCATTGTGGGCCATACAGAGTTTTTTTTCTTCTGATAATGATGGTGGTCGAAGCGGGAGAGGAAAACACTTTCAAATGTAAGAATATGAAAATCTGGTTGTACAAAAGTAAATTGTCATAGCGGTTGCTTTGTAAGCTATGGGCACCTGCATAGACATGTTTTTTATTTTTATTTTTATTCAAATAGCCCTCCACTATGGTGGGTTTGTCATGTATTGGCGCTTACATACAGCTAATTTAGATTGTTTTTGAATGAATCTTTATGGCGATTTGTTGTGGGGGAAAAAAAGAGCAAACAGGTCAATTCATTAAAACGAGGAAAAAATTATCACCTCTTCACTGGGGTGCAGAATTGGCCACTGTGGCATGGAGGTACAAGAATAAATCAATTTACACATCATATTCATGAGTACGGTTTTATTAACCTATTAACCCTCATGCTGTATAGCAGTGGTCCCCAACATTTTTGCGCCACAGACCAATACGACTACGCCTTAAATGATACGACCACGACAACAACTGTGGTATTTTGAAATAATATATCAATAAATGCGAATTAATTGTGTAATTGTGTAACTTTATTAGCAGCGTCCTCCTGAAAATGTGCCAACATTGAGAGTACCATCCTCCTCTCTGCCCCTTAATGCTCCCCGATCGCTATGGTAATGTGTAAATATTTCTTTAAAAACAAGACACACAACTACAACACAGGAAAAGACCCAGGGAAACAGAGTTAACAATAAAAACCCTGAAAACCACAAATTTCATACCAGAGCCTCAACTCTCGTGGCCCGGTACCAAAAGACTCACGGACCGCTGCTGTACAGAACCTTTGATGTCCAGACGGTGTTCCTCAGGTGTTTTGCTGTGAAAACTTTTGGATTTAAGGATTAACATAGTTGCCATGGTTTCCTTTCTTCTCTTATTTGTTGTTTGTGACAGGACAATACTGGAGAAGATGGGCCTGCAGGGGAAAGTCACCCCCTTGCAGGTCAGAAGACATGAGATAACTTTAAAGAATACAAAGTACATATGTGTGTTATCAAGAAGATAATTCTTAAGAACACAAGTTAATAAATGTGCAATTACTAAGAGTTGTTGTGTTTTTTTATTTGTCTACTGTCATTTTTGATTTCCTCTGCCTTTAGGATTGCAAGTATCCAGGGTCAGAAAAGGGAGTCAGTGGGAAGCCCACTGCTGCTACTTGGCCCTGGTTTGCCCTCATGGATGAGGTGATAGGACAGAGGCCTAATGAAGGCCTCTGTCCTAATTTCCTGTCTCCTGTGGGAATTATATCATTTTTATATCATGTTTAATCTTCTCTATCCTTTTTTATTAAGCTTTGAGTAGTGGCATTTGATGAGAACATTTATTCAATTTATTAAACATATAGTTTTAATCATGTTATTACACACATTGCATATGTGCTCATGAAGGAGTTAAGCACTTAGGCCTGTGAAGGTCACAAGCTTCGTTCAGCGTGACTGTCTGAACTGATATATTGTAGGAATGGTGTGGAATGCAGCAGAGGTAAATGCATAACATGCTTACACACACAGACATCAAGTAAGATTTCTAGGGTAAAGATGAAACATATCTTACTTTATGCTTGCATAGCAACTAGTGATGCAGAAGGTGTTAAAGATAAGCTTGCCATGAATAAGTCTACAGGAAACATCTGGAGGGTGAAACAGCCACATAGGGCAAAATGTTGTTGAACACGGAAACTTGTTTAACTGTCATTAATTATAACTTATGCATGTTATATTCTTTCTGACGCGAGAAGGGGCGTGAACCCTGACATAATAAAACTATTTTGAAATTATGCTTTGGGCGAAGATCTGTGTTGACAATGTAGTGATGTGTATCTTCCCACACGTGTGTTTAATAAAATCATTGTTTTGACGCACTTGGACCAGTGGTCGTTTGTCTCACACCTCAATCATGAATCGGGACACTCCCTGAGGACACTCCAGGGCCAAGCGCAGCAGTGGGTGACCAAAACAAAAGCAAGGAGGAAAAGCCTGAAAAGCCTTCAGCTGATCCAAAATGCTGCAGCAAGAGTCCTGACAGGGACTAGAAAGAGAGAGCATATTTCTCCTGTTTTGGCTTCCCTTCATTGGCTTCCTGTTAAATCCAGAATTGAATTTCAACTCCTGCTCCTCACATACAAGGTCTTAAATAATCAGGCCCCATCTTATCTTAATGACCTTGTAGTGCCATATCACCCTATTAGAGCACTTCGCTCTCGCTCTGCAGGCCTACTTGTTGTTCCTAGAGTATTTAAAAGTAGAATGGGAGGCAGAGCCTTCAGTTTTCAGGCCCCTCTTCTGTGGAACCAGCTTCCAGTTTGGATTCGGGAGACAGACACTATCTCTACTTTCAAGATTAGGCTTAAAACTTTCCTTTTTGCTAAAGCATATAGTTAGGGCTGGACCAGGTGACCCTGAATCCTCCCTTAGTTATGCTGCAATAGACGTAGGCTGCCGGGAATTCCCATGATGCATTGTGTTTTTCCTTTCCAGTCACATTTCTCACTCACTATGTGTTAATAGACCTCTCTGCATCGAATCATATCTGTTATTAATCTCTGTCTCTCTTCCACAGCATGTCTTTCATCCTGTTTTCCTTCTCTCACCCCAACCGGTCGCAGCAGATGGCCCCGCCCCTACCTGAGCCTGGTTCTGCCGGAGGTTTCTTCCTGTTAAAAGCGAGTTTTCCCTTCCCACTGTCGCCAAAGTGCTTGCTCATAGGGGGTCATATAATTGATGGGTTTTTCTCTGTACGATCTACTATACAATATAAAGCACCTTGGGGCGACTGTTGTTGTGATTTGGCGCTGTATAAATAAAATTGAATTGAAGGATAAGAGCTCGTCTTCTTATAGGCTGGGTCTGGATCATCCTTTGAGTTACAATGTTTCAAAGAAGTCGACACATTCTGCTTGAATGAAACATTAAAAGTATTATATTTGAATGAGTGACTGATGATCATTTAATTCACCCTTTTTTAATGTTTATTTTAAACGCTAGGTTCTTTGAACTGAGTATGCCTGATAATTTTGTTAAGTAGAATCACGATTTCAAAGCGTTGAACATATATTTACTTACAGAGCTTTGTTAGAGGCTTTGACAATTGGCAGCATCCTCCGAAGAGCCTCCTCTGAAGCAGAGTATTTCTTCAAGTCAAACACATCCAGATCTTCTTCTGATGACAGTAAGATGAAGGTCAGAGCTGAGCACTGAGCAGGAGACAGTTTACCTGTGGAGAGACTTCCTGATCTCAGGGACTGTTGGATCTCCTCCACTAAAGAACGATCATTCAGTTCATTCAGACAGTGGAACAGATTGATGCTTTTCTCTGCAGACAGATTGGCGTCAAGCACCGACTTTATGTACTTGAGTGTATTCTCATGGGTCCCTGAGTCACTTCCTGTCTGTGTCAGCAGGCCTCGTAGGAGAGTCTGATTGGTCTGCATTGAAAGACCCAGGAGGAAGCGGAGGAACAAGTCCAGGTGTCCATTTGGACTCTTTAAGGCCTTTGCTACAGCAGTCTGGTAGACAGAAAATGGTATGCATCCAGGTCCCCAGAATGATTTTACCTCTTCCAGCAGATTGAGTCCAGAGTTGATGAAGGTCAGATGGACA
>CAKLIZ010001254.1:0-27985 GCA_922035795.1 Oreochromis mossambicus
TCTGGTCTCAGTCACTGCAGTTTCAAATCTTACTGCATGTTAATTTACTAAAACAAGCTCCTCATTAAAGTCAAAAAGGACAACAACGCGTTTCTGATTAAAAAGCTCCTTCCTTATATATGCTGACGTAAAACAAGACATCAGCTACACAAAACGCTGCTGTCTGAAACACACACTGCATTTCCTCTTTCCTACATGGCACAGATAAAAATGAGGCTTTTCAATAGATAAAAGTATCCATAATAAGTATCCATAATTTCATTGTACATCTACAATGACAATAAAGGGCTAAAGCTGTATTGCTGAAATGCAAAAAATTCTCAAAAAATTCCTTGAAACTAAATGACAGGTAGAACACACAGCCGGACGATGAGGGAGACCGCAATGCAGGACAGAGAGAGACGCAAGCATAAATACACACAAGAACAAACAAGGGAACAAAGCACAGGAGGGAATCGTAGCTAAGAGGAGACACTTGGAAGCACAGCTGGACACAATTTAAACTGAACATGATGCACAAAGCACAAGTGACTATCAAAGTAAAACAGGAAGTATGCAAAACACACATTGACACAGACTGTGTCCAAATTCAGGGGTAGCACTCTTTGATAGGCAATTATGTCACAGCGATGTGACGACGGCTGTCCAAATTCGAGAAGTCCTCCAAAGGCGGCAAAAAATGCGTCCTTCATTTCCCCAGATTTGAAGGATGGGTTGGGTGTATCCTTCGTGGCCCACCATATCCCAGGATTCATTTTGGATTTCAGCAGTTAAGTTTGATATGTTTTAGGGAACAAAGACCAAACGGCTCTGTTTATTAAAATGAGAGGAGAAAATGATCTCCTCCTCACTGGGGTGAAGAATTGAGCCACTGTGGCATGGAGGTACAAGAACAAATCAATTTGCACATCATATTCATATGAGTACGGTTTTATTAACCCTCATACTGTACAGAGCCTCCAGATGGTATTCCTCTTGTGCTCTACTTTGCAAACTTTTGGATTTAGGGATTAACATACTTGCCATGGTTTTCTCTCTTCTCTTATTTTTTGTGTGTGATCAGGACAATTCTGGAGAAGATGGGCCTGCAGGGGAAAGTCCCCCCTTGCAGGCCAGAAGAAATGGGATAACTGAAAAAAATACAAATATGTTGTTATCAAGAAGATAAGTTAATAAATACACAATTATTAAAAGTTGTTGTGGTTGTGTTGTTTTTATTTGTCTACTGTCATTTTTATTACCTCTGCCTTTACGATTGCAAGTATCCAGGCTCAGGAGAGGGAGTCATTGTGAAGCCCACTGCTGTGCTTGGCCCTGGTTTGCCCTCGTAGATGAGGTGATAGGACAGAGGCCTTTCATTAGGCCTCCTGTCCTAATTTCCTCTCTCCCTGAGTACACTCCAGGGCCAAGCACAACAGTGGTGACCAAAACGAAAGCGAGGAGGAAGAGTGTCAGCCACCCTCGACAGGGAGAAAGAGGAAAGGAGACGGGGATAATGAGCTGCTAGACCTCATCAGAGGACAAGAGGCAGCAAAGAGAGGCTGAGGAGAGGAGACTGCAGGAGAGCAGGGAGGATGGACAGACTGTTTTCACTTCTTGAAAGATTATGATTTAATGCATTAAGAAATTTGTTTATTTTTATATATTTGTTACGTTGTTATATGTGTTGCATTGGTTTAAAAGTTTTATGTTATGAATAAATTGATTAAAACAAACAGTAATTGTCACTGAACTCTTATTTTTACAGGTATTTTTAACATGTATGAACATAACGCTAACTTTGAACAATTTTAAATAAATATGTATTAAATGATAATGAAGTAAATGACAATAACAATAAAACAAGAATATTTATAATACATCAACAAAAATCAGGCCTGGCATCCTCGTGGTTAAAAAAACAGTCCAGGACTGGGACACTCAGGTTAATCCTGCAGTACAAGGGTCTGGTCTGGTTAAGGAAAAGGTGGAGAACAACATAAACAGTTTTAGTGGAAAGGTATGATTTTATTTATTTTAAGAGCTCAAAGCATTATTCTGATTATTAAGCATAAGTCAAATATACTAATAGGCTGTAAAAAGGACTTATATTTTATAGACTTCATTTATGTAACTAAGCTTTTTTGTGAACTCAGAAAAAACCCTGTTTTCAGCTTTGTCACATTTTTAAAGCCCATCTATGCACAAAAATACGTTACAGGATCAAATGAATAATAGAAAATATTCTTCTGTAAGTTTCAATGAGATTTAATTTACGTATTTTACATAATACAATAAATGTGTGTAAATGACCGGCAATCATTCATTCACTAAAATTATCCATTAAACTAGCTTGTAATTTCTAAATGTGTGTAGATTAAAGAAAATTATTTCATCTGGATATCATTGTCTCTGACGAGCCTAAGGTACAAAACATGCCAGCGATGACGATAAAGTTTTTCAAGCTCCTCGAGAATTAAAAATGTACAAAAAAACAGCCAAATTTCTGGGTCCATTTTAAAGTTTTCGCGAAAAACACGGAAGTAAGGGCGGACTTGAACGAAGGCTAGAAGACTGTCCAATTTCACAGCCACTCACTTCCAACCTGCCCGGCCTTCGAAGGACCCGCCCTATGTGGACCGGTTAGGTTGAGTCCTTCGAAACATGCTTCACCTGAATTTGCACCTTTAAACATCTTTTTCTGCTGGGGTGGACACATGGTTGTTTGGTCTCCTGGATCAAGCTCCTGGGGTGCATTGTTGCTGTTTCTCACTCTCACAATCAAGTATGTTTCGTGACACACACACACACAAGATAAGAAAACTAAGATGACCTAAGAACATAAACAGAGGGATAACAGCTATACAGGACAGAATCACAACCTCTGAATATTAAATAACACAAAACCAAAAACGCTTGGTGTAAACCCAGGATCATGACTATATTTATATACCAACAACAGCCTTTGACACAGTGGCGTGTCTAGAAAATTTTTGTTGGGGGGGCCAGGTAGGGGCACAGATTTGGAGAAGGGTGGCAGATGTAATTGGCAGATAATGTTAAAAAAAAAAATCTACCAACCGTTAACCATCATTCAATAACCCTGTAAACCTAATAACTGAATTTGCTTTTGACTCTTATTAGAATGAGGTTTTAACCACTACGGTGCAAAGTTTTTAGATACTGCGTTGATAAAGTACAAGAGATACAATCAGTGCTTTGTCAGTGTTTACTCAGCATTCAAGGACAGCAATATTTGCATAGTATTTTTACTGACATATAGTGCACATATGTTTTGGGCAAAAACATTTTTGAATATTAAAATACAAACATTTTTAACATACAATTGCCAAATTAGCCAATGCCAATGCAAAACTTTATCTGCCTATCAAAAAAAGAAGATAATCTTCTTACAAACTGGTGTTTGATTTTGAAGCAGGAAAAAAGTGGGGAAACAACTGAAAAGATTAACATTTGAATGAAACCTGAAAGCAAGTAAATACTTTCTATGCTGCCTTATGGTAAACTTTGGTAATATTGATGTATAAAGAACAACACTGACTGATGATGAAATACAGTCAGCTGGCATGGTGACACTGCCAGTATTAACCTGCAGGGCTGGACTGGGACAAAAAAATTGGGCATTTTGACCAGAGACTGGCCCACCAGGTATTAAAGCCATAAAGCCTTTGAATGAAAACAAACACTGTTGTGACAGTGATGTACACTGTCTTGTTGGTATATGTATGATTTCTATACATTTTATGTCAGATAAAAACTTTGTTCGCAAGATTCAGATAATTATTTAATAAAAGCTAGATATTTTAAATGAGAATAAGTAAGAAAAGTATTTCTTTGTGCCCCCCTTTCCCTGTTAATGCCCTACCTGGCCCCCTGGCATAACTTTGCTAGATCCGCCCCTGCACAGTTACCAGCTGTCAGCTACGTAGAAAAGGATCCTGGTGTTATTTGTCTCTCAGAAACAGTTCATAACTTCCCTTCAACTCATTCATGTCACCTAAAAGGTAAACCTGTTTCTCCATCACCTGTTCAGCTCTGATTATTCAGTAAGGACATCTCCTGGTTTCATCTGCATGTTTCCCTCTCACCACATATCCAAACCGATATCATGACCAGCAGCTTTTACAGCTGTGGCTCCAGCAAACATCAGCTGATACTAGAAATTAATATTAAATAAATTCTAACAACAGCTGATCAAGCTTAAAGGTGCTGCTGTTGTTTAGCTTGACATCTGCTGGTTTCCTCTTTCTGGCGCAAAGTGGGCGATAAACAAAAAAGAGAGAAAAGCCGATCAGCTGATCATTGATCAGTTTCATGATTGAAGTAGCAACAGGAGACGGAGGGGAGAGAATGAGAGAAGAAGAGGCAGCTGTGCAGGGTAAAGACACAGAATAACTCCAGCTTTGTGTCTTTTTCATTGTAGCTGAAGTTCGGGACAAACTGCGTCTCTTCTCAGCTCAATACAAAACCTGTAATATTTTCTCTGAATGAGGGACCATTCCATTTTTAAGGAGCCGTTGGCAACTCTACTAACTAACCTTATGAATAAAATAAAGTTCACCATCAGTAACATCACAGCACCCGCCCAGCTGTATAGAAACTCCATCATGCTAGCTAGCACGCAGTACGAGTTATTGTAACTGACTGTAAAAAGTCAGCACAAAGAAAATAAACTCCACCTAAACTTGGTTTATATCTGACCCAGATAGACTGCAGGTCATAACTTCTTACCTGAAGTTCAGTTCACCTGACACTCGGACTGGCGGCTGCCTCGGGTCTCTGCTCCTCCTGCCTACCCTTCCCTCATCCACCTGCTAGCCGCCGTGGAAGCTCCGCCATGCCCGATGGCCAGTCCAGCTATGTTAAACTGTTAATCTTTCGCCGAAAAACTGTTTTCTGTGGTGCTGTCTTTCATGCTTGGCTCTCCTACCTTTGCTAACATGATGCTCATAGCGCAGAAGCCGATGCTGCATTCACATACACTCGGATATCTGAGCTTCACTGTGAAAACATAATCGTACATTTGATATTTCATTGGATTTTATTGTTTTGGCTTCGGGGTGGCACCTGGGGTGGCCAGTCTGGTTGGGGGGGTGGCCTGTGCCCCCCCAGGCCACCCCGCTGGACACGCCACAGCTTTGACACACATGTAGGCACTGTAGCTGCTCAGAAGAACAAAGATGTTATTCTGTATTGCCATGTTTGTAGTTTGTATTATTACTGTGTGATGTTGCTTGTTGAATAAAAAATATCCCTTTACGTCTTTGTAGAGTTGAATATAGTAAAGATTTTTCTTTGAGGGTTTAAAAAGTTTTAATTTATCAAAACATAAACAATATTATCCATTTGCAAAGTCATCAGTGTGACAGCTACAGAGTGTAAACAGGTCACAAACAAACTTTGGTGCTCAGCAGCTCTAAAAGTGTTTAAGTTGTTGACTTTGACTGTTCTCTCTGTATTCTGACACATGATGGCAGAGCTGCATAAAAAGTGCTGCTAAGTAAAAAAGCAGTAAAAGAGTCACAGACACAGAAAAAGCTCAGTGATTCAGTTCATTTCAAAACACTTTATTAAACTGAATTATTGCAGAGACAAAACAAAACAAACATGCAGTGTAATAACAAAAAGCTTTTTTTTCACTCTGTTTCACATTTTCATTGCCTAATTGTAACATCCACTCTTACCAGTACCAGTTTATACAGAGATCAAATTACTACTGAGCAGGATTGAGTTCAGTTTATTGATGCGGCCCTCGACAACAGGCCCAGTTTCCCATGTGGCCCCTCAGGAAAATGAATTGCCCACCCTGCTTCAGAGGGTCTCTGTGCCACAGCAGACTCCTGACCCAGAATCACACTTACGCGATATGGCAGCCTCGCTTCTGTCAGTCTGACCCAGTTGTATGGCTACAACTGTGGTCTGCCTGCACCAGTGTGTGAATGTGAGAGTGAATGAATAGTGGAAGTGTAAAGCGCTTTGGGTGCCTAGAAAAGCGCTATATAAATGCAATCCATTATTGTCATTATTACAGTACGCCATCATCTTCAAAAGCAACCGAATGATCTGTGAGGTCAAATCCCGAGTGATTTAAGGAATTCCAAGAGCTGATCATTCATTATTAATTTCTGCTTCTTTTGTTTGTGTGTTTTTTGTCCTTTCTCCCTCCCTCACCCCAGCAGGTGGCAGATGACCGCCCCTCTCTGAGCCTGGTTCTGTCAGAGGTTTCTTCCTGTTAAAAAGGAGTTTTTCATTCTCTCTGTCACCAACTGCTCGCTCATGGCCGTCTGATTTGGAGTGTTTCTCTGTATTATTGTACAGTCCTTAGAATATAAAGCCCCTGGAGGCGACTGTGGTTATGATTTGGCACCTTATAATAAAAATTGTATTTACAATTAACACATGACTGTTTGTGCTCTATTATTTTCTGTCTCAGTGATCACAGCTGCTCTTTCTGTTTCTCACCTAGTAACTTTATAAAGCGGCCACTCTGACAAACATAGCCCTGTGGTTTAAAGACAGCAAGGCCAGACACCTCTGCACAAGTTTTACAACCCAACATTGCATTGTTGCTATCAATCCAGCTGTATGCTTTTTCTTTGTTCCTCCACATTTCACCATTGAACACTGCTGGCAGGAAGGTTTCTTTGCTACAACCTTATCTCCATCTTTATTTTGTCTGTCCAGCTTCATCTCCATCTCCTCCTGTGTTACCATGTTCATCAGACACCACATGTCCTTCATACCTCAATGCTCATGTTGGATGTGTTATCTCTCTCTCATTTCCTTTCCTGCAGTATTGGAGCTCTCTCTCTCTCTCTGATGATCTCTCTGCCTCATTTAAAATCAGTCAGCGTGAACGACCAGTTCCCCAAAGAGATCCTGGAACGACGCAGGGTCCTCTTCCCAATCCGACGCGGCTTCATCCAGAAGGGCTCCGTCGCTGTCATCGCTGTGAACCGGCTGTACGTGGACGGACAGCTCCACCGCGACCCCGACATCACTCCGTGGCTGTACTAACTTCACACCAGATAAGAATCCGCTACACCCTTTCCCTATCCACTCACACTAACTTGCATTAACATCTGTTTAACTTACCAGTATCAAATCGCATCTTAAGTGTGATATCATAGCAGAATTAACACCGTCACTCTCCGTCAATGGTTTGATTGGAATGTTTCCGGGTTGTTTTTTTTCCCCTTCTCGTTTTTTCTTCTCTCTTTTTCCCCCTCTTGTTTTTATGCTGCTCACCCTTGTCCTTGGTTTCTTTCTTTCTTTCTTTTTTCTTTCTTTCACTGCTTCGATCACCTGCTTCCACACTCATCCACAAACAACATCCTTTATTTCGACACATACACACAGCACGATCACGCACAGTCATGCGCTCAACGGCAGCACATTTACATCAGTCAGACAGCGCACACGGACGTATAGGATACACACACTTAAGCCAAGCGTACTCATATTAGTAAATATGTACACACATAGTCAGACTCAGGGAGCATCTCGACACACATTTTCTCTCTCTCTCCTTCTCTTTATTTACAAACAAGTGATGTTTTCTCTCCACCTGTCTAAGTGACACACACAGCGGACACCCCTAGTTATACACAGACATCTATGGGTGCACTAAGGTTCGTTACATGGAATGTAAATGGAGCTGGCTCCAGAGAAAAGAGGTTAAAAATATTTAACCAACTCGAAAAACTACAGGCAGATGTTGTCCTTTTACAAGAGACCCACAGACCTCTTAGATGTTCGAATGAACTTAAAACACCTGAGTTTCCTAATGTGTTCTCAGCTTGTTATAATTCTAGACAAAGGGGAGTAGCAATTTTAATACATAAAAATATTAATTTCACAGTACTCGATACAGTTATAGATCCAGAGGGCAGATTCTTAATCATTAAACTATCTATACTTGGTAAAAAGCTATGTATTGTAAGTGTATATGGTCCAAATGTTGATGATCCCTAATTCTTTCACGGTTTTTTCAGTGCACTCTCTGAACAGTTAGATGGCACACTTGTTCTTGGAGGCGACCTCAACCTTGGACTAAATGAAGAAATGGATAGGCTCAATACAGCAGGAACTCAGCGTAATTGGCAGTCCACAAATATAATCAAACAGTATATGAGCGACTTTGGTCTTTGCGATGCATGGCGCTCCCTTCACCCCACCAGTAAGGAATATTCTTTCTTCTCACATGTTCATCACTCCTACTCTCGTCTGGATTATTTTTTGGTCAGCAGCTCACTGCTGAGTGATATTTCAGACACTGAGATTCACCCTATAGCTGTCAGCGATCATGCTCCTGTATCTTTAACACTAATGCACAAGAATAATACCACACCAAGTAAAAACTGGAGATTTAATACATCACTGCTTAAAGATGAAGACTTTATTAAATATTTTAAAAAAGAGTGGACTTCATATTTAGACTATAATGACACTCCTGGAACATCAGCTTCTGTTCTATGGGAAGCAGGGAAAGCTGTGATGAGAGGTAAAATAATTTCTTTCTCATCACATAAAAAGAAAAAAGAAAACAAAAATATTCAGGAATTAGAAAAAACCATCAAATCACTAGAAGAAGCCTACGCGTCCCACCAAGATCAGGAAACATTGAACAAAATACGCAAAACAAAACTAGAATTAAATGAGATAATTGATAAAAAAACAAAATTCTTAGTACAAAGACTACGCTTACAAAATTATGAACATGGTAATAAATCCGGTCAATTTCTAGCAAACCAGCTAAAAATAAATAAATAAAAAAAAACTATATGTGCTGTTCAATATTCATCCGGGAACACAATATATGAACCGAAACAAATAAACAACATTTTCAGGGATTTCTATAAAACGTTGTATTCACCACAAATAAACCCATCAAAAGAGGAAATTGATCAGTTTTTGGACAACATAACTCTTCCAAAATTATTAGACACTCAAGCAATGGCACTGGATTCGCCACTGACATCAGGTGAACTCCAGGAAGCCCTGATGAGTATGCCCAATAATAAGGCTCCAGGTCCAGACGGCTTTCCTGCAGAATTCTACAAAGAATTCTGGACGATTCTAGCACCAGTTTTTTACAGAACGTTGTTGGAAATCAAAGAAAAGGGCAGACTTCCATCAAATATGAATTCTGCAAACATTAATCTCCTGCTAAAACCAGGCAAAGACCCTGTATATCCCTCAAGCTATCGTCCAATATCCCTTATAAATGTAGACCTTAAAATAATCTGCAAAGCTCTCTCAAAGAGATTAGAGAAAATAACCCCCCTCTTAATTCATCCTGACCAAACTGGTTTCATAAAAGGTAGGCACTCATCAACAAATACACGTAGATTACTTAATTTGATAGACTACTCATACAGTAAAAACATCGAAACTACAATATTTTCTTTAGATGCAGAAAAAGCATTTGACAGAGTTAACTGGAAATTTCTATTTGCAACTTTACACAAATTTGGTTTTGGATCTTCTTTCATTAACTGGTTAAAAATATTATATAATTCCCCAACAGCTTGTGTCAGAACAAATGACCAGACATCCTCCAGCTTCTGTCTCCTGAGGGGCATGTAAAGGAATTTCTTTCACTTATGTACTAATCACATTATTTTATTGTATAATGCCTTGGTGCCACTGGATTTTAACATGTCTGACACCCATATTGTAAGAAGGAAGTTGGGGGAAGCAGACAACTCCACAGGAAGAGTCTTTTGTCTCTTCGAGGACTCTGGGAGGTAGCAAGGGAGTGTGAATCTTAAGGTGTGAAACAGCTGTACTGCCTTTTGTTCCTGGAGAAGGTATTTAACTGAGAGCCATGCTAGGCTCAGGGAGAATCTGCTGACCCTGCCCCGTGGTCATGCAGGCTCTCCACAAGCTTGGTTTTCTGTTCTGTGTGTTTGGATTAAAGAATGTTAGCTACCGCTCACCGCTCATCTGCAGGCTTTATTTAAGTGGAAAACTTCCACAACAGGCACCAGGCAGGGATGCCCACTCTCCCCTTCACTGTTTGCAATTTTTATTGAACCACTAGCAGCAGCAATTATACAGAATTCAGTAATTAAAGGCATAAAATGCAAGAACGTGGAACATAAAATCAGCCTTTATGCGGATGATGTGTTACTTTTTCTCCAAAACTCACAAACCAATATCTCTGGGGTGATTGAATTGATAAACTCTTTTGCAAGAATATCAGACTACTCAATTAACTGGTCAAAATCTACAGTCCTTCCGATTAATTGCTCCTTCCATAATTCTTCTTCTACACCACTGCAATCAGGAAATATAAAATATTAAGGTATTAATGTTTCTCCCAAGCTTGCAGATCTAACTAAATTAAACCATATCCCACTTTTAAAGAAAGTAGAAGGTGATCTGGCTAGGTGGAAATGTCTACCCATATCACTCATGGGAAGGGTTGCCGCTATAAAAATGATGGTCTTACCAAAAATAAATTATTTATTCTCAGTGATCCCAACTAAACCGCCACAAGATTGGTTCAGATCTCTAGATTCATGTATGTCCAAATTCTTTTGGAAAAATAAACCCCCACGTATAAGCTTAAAAACACTACAAAAGACCAAGGATAAAGGAGGATTAGAACTACCTAAGTTTCAGCACTACTTCTTAGCCAACAGGCTTCAGTTTATCTCAGGATGGCTAAAACATACCCTCTTAGATGAACCTTGGCTAGATGTAGAACAAGCACTTTGCAATAATCTAGAGATTTCAGATCTACCATTTATCAGCTCAAACATCCAACGACATGAATGTTTCAAAAGCGTCAACATCAGCTCTTCTCTGACAGCATGGTGGGAGTTTCTGAAAGTCTTCATTAATCCCATGCAAACGTACACCTATCTGTAACAACCCTGACATATTACAAAACAATAATATGATAAACTTTTCAGATTGGAGTGGTAAAGGAATCAAATATTTAGAACATATACTACAAGGAACAGAATTTATTTCATTTGACAGACTAGTTACACAATATGGGATCAACAAGAAAAGATTTTTAGAATATCAACAAATTAAATCCATAATAAAAAAGAAATTTAAACCGGGTCAAGTTGAACTACAAACACCACCAAGTGTGGTTCAATTTCTTACTCTTAAAACCCCCAAATTACTATCCAAAATATACAGAATGCTTTCTAAAACAGATGAATCAATATCACTTCCTATTGCAAAATGGGAAGCGGATTTATCAGTTAACTTAGACCAAAACTTCTGGTCTCAGATTTGCTTAAAAACCTTTCATCTAATTAGAAATCCCAGTCTTCAATTAATTCAATACAAAATAGTACATAGAGTGCACTATACAGGTCATCGGATGGTCAAGCAGGGCTGGACTGGGACAAAAAATCGGCCTGGGCATTTTGACTAGAGACCGGCCCACCAGGTATTATAGGAAAAACCATAAGACCTTTGAATGAAAACAAACGCTGTTGTCACAGTGATGTACACTGTCTTGTTGGTATATATGTATCTAATAAACTTAAACCTACACCATCCTCCCTATTCTGGTATTCTAAACAGTACCCGAAAGTAGACTGCTTGGTCGAGTTAACCTCCTGAACTATCTACAACACATGGTGAAAACCTGAAATTAAGACAGAGAAGACTAGAGGTGAGACATGATCATTACTGATTACTGATGACAGATTTAGATATATTTTCATAAACAATTCATTTGCCACATCAATAAACAGCATGGCCAGGCCCGGGCATTTTCCTATCTCAAAATTCCTATCTCAAAAAATTAGCATATTTCATCCGACCGATAAAAGAAAAGTGTTTTTAATACAAAAAAAGTCAACCTTCAAATAATTATGTTCAGTTATGCACTCAATACTTGGTCGGGAATCCTTTTGCAGAAATGACTGCTTCAATGCGGCGTGGCATGGAGGCAATCAGCCTGTGGCACTGCTGAGGTGTTATGGAGGCCCAGGATGCTTCGATAGCGGCCTTAAGCTCATCCAGAGTGTTGGGTCTTGCGTCTCTCAACTTTCTCTTCACAATATCCCACAGATTCTCTATGGGGTTCAGGTCAGGAGAGTTGGCAGGCCAATTGAGCACAGTGGTTTTGGCACTGTGAGCAGGTGCCAGGTCGTGCTGAAAAATGAAATCTTCATCTCCATAAAGCTTTTCAGCAGATGGAAGCATGAAGTGCTCCAAAATCTCCTGATAGCTAGCTGCATTGACCCGGTGCTTGATAAAACACAGTGGACCAACACCGGCAGCTGACATGGCACCCCAGACCATCACTGACTGTGGGTACTTGACACTGGACTTCAGGCATTTTGGCATTTCCCTCTCCCCAGTCTTCCTCCAGACTCTGGCACCTTGATTTCCGAATGACATGCAAAAGTTGCTTTCATCCGAAAAAAGTACTTTGGACCACTGAGCAACAGTACAGTGCTGCTTCTCTGTAGCCCAGGTCAGGCGCTTCTGCCGCTGTTTCTGGTTCAAAAGTGGCTTGACCTGAGGAATGCGGCACCTGTAGCCCATATCCTGCACACGCCTGTACATGGTGGCTCTGGATGTTTCTACTCCAGACTCAGTCCACTTCTTCCACAGGTCCCCCAAGGTCTGGAATCGGTTCTTCTCCACAATCTTCCTCAGGGTCCGGTCACCTCTTTTCATTTTGCAGCGTTTTCTGCCACTCTTTTTCCTTCCCACAGACTTCCCACTGAGGTGCCTTGATAGAGCACTCTGGGAACAGCCTATTCGTTCAGAAATTTCTTTCTGTGTCTTACCCTCTTGCTTGAAGGTGTCAATGATGGCCTTCTGGACAGCAGTCAGGTCGGCAGTCTTACCCATGATTGCGGTTTTGAGTAATGAACCAGGCTGGGAGTTTTTAAAAGCCTCAGGAATCTTTTGCAGGTGTTTAGAGTTAATTCGTTGATTCAGATGGTTGGGTTAATAGCTCGTTTAGAGAACCTTTTCATGATATGCTAATTTTTTGAGATAGGAATTTGGGGTTTTCATGAGCTGTATGCCAAAATCATCAATATTAAAACAATGAAAGGCTTGAACTACTTCAGTTGTGTGTAATGAATCTAAAATATATGAAAGTCTAATGTTTATCAGTACATTACAGGAAATAATGAACTTTATCACAATATGCAAATTTTTTGAGAAGGACCTGTAAATTCCTGAACAGCATCCAGAGCAAAATGTACAAACTTTATGCCTAACAGATTAAAAACTGCATACTGTTGCTTAGGGATGGGTACCGGTGTCCGGTGCCATGATGGCACCGGTTCTGACATAAACGGTAGTAACCAGACCGAAAAGCAGCGCACATTTCGGTGCTTTATTTCGGTGCTTTTTTTTTCCTGAGCCAATTCTAGCCAATCATTTTACGTTTCCGAGGATAGTAGGCGGGGCCAGGTATGTACGTTCTTTTAGAGCAGAGCTACAGATTAAAAATGCCCAAGGCGAAGGGATCAAAAGTCTGGCTGTACTTCACAGCAAAAGATGTAAACTCAGCAGCCTGCAACAAGTGCTTTAAGCTGATACTGTGATACTGTCAAAGGAGGTAACACCTCAAATCTGATGAAACACCTGGCGACGCATAGCGTTTTTTTTAAAAGCCGAGAAATGTGCCGTATTTGATAGCTTGCTGCGAGACCTCACACCGTGCACATCTACTGCGGGTGTGGTGGCTGTTATCGGACCCGGAGTTAGCAACATCCCCCCAAAACCCGAAGAGTAGAGTCCTGGCCCCTAGCCCTGCCAGCGTAGCAGAAATGATGAGGATGATGATGGCAGCAGCAGCCGTTCTTCTCTGTGTGAGTAGCTTCATATTGTTCGTGTGTAATTAACGTTGAGTAGGCTAACCACGTTATTACATTAATGCATGTAAGGTGAACTAGCAAACACCGTCGTAGTTACATGCGGCTGTCTTCTTGTTTGATGGCAGATACTCCCTTCACCCTGGCCAAAAAGGCTAAAATGACCAAAGAAAAAGTGGGAAACAGTTAAACATGAGAGGTTTTTGGACAAAGTTTGTGTTTTTTTCCCATTGTTTAAGCACTGCTTCCAGCCAAGAGTGAGACCATATATGCCCTATAGCTGCAGAAAAGGCTAACATTGTTATCTTTTTACAAAAAAAACAGCTGAACATGAGAGGTTTTTGGACCAATTTTGTGTTCTCCATTCTTTAAGCACCGGTTTGAGCACCGTTTAAGCACCGGCACCGTTTCAAAAGTACCGGTTTGGCACCGGTATCGGATAAAACTTAAACGATACCCATCCCTACTGTTGCTGTACCTCCAACCCACAGTGGTTGAGCTTTTAGCAGTGGTGAAAAGGTTCTCATTGTCGCGCCGGAGTTTAATGAAAGCAGTCGTCTGCTCCTTCATCCCTAAAATATAACAGGACATTGGATTACAATCAACCATCTCATACTTCTGTTTCGGTTTTCTATTTGACGTTTATTCAGCTGTGTGAAAATGCAGCTTTTTTCAGTGTTTTATTTGTTCGTGAGTAAATCGGTTTGATGTTTATTCAGCTGTGTGAAAACGCCAAACCAATTTACTCACGAACAAATAAAACACTGAAAAAAGCCAAACAATAACATTTTTAAGTTATCTAAGTGACTTACATATCATGTATAATTGGCCGTTTTTGACTACTTTTGATTTTACCTCTATATTTCACCTTTAAAAACTGTTTATCTTGCCTTGTTTGGTATCATTATTTTCAGCACAACCTGAAATATCTGAAATTTGAGTTATTTTTTCATTTTGGCATACTATATTAGCAGAATTGATCTAAATCCAGACAAAAAATTCAAAATCCGAGTAGAAAAAAGTTAGAATTTTTACTGTAAAACCCACAAACATGTTTAATGAATCATTTTCATAACTTGAAATGCAAATACAAATTGTACATTTCTAAAAATTATGCTCAAAATTTGCAAACAACAAAGTTATATGGTACTATTTACCTAAAAATGCAGCCAAGGCCTCACGCGTTTTTTATATAACCATTTAAATCTCTTTACAGAACAATCAGGTGTTCTGCATCAAATAAGAAGGCACACAAATTATTTGTGCCAGTCCAGAAATATAGTTTGTGTTCAGTATAAGATAGAGGAGACCAGCAAAGTCCTAAACTCTGCAGGTTTGACAGCAGGAGGTGCATCAGTCCTGTTTTCCATGTGGAGACAACGTTTACACTGGAATCTGCCATTGGTGGCTTTTTTGGAGGAAATGTGACATTTGGCAGTATAACTGACACACAATACAAAACAATAACTACACAACACACTAACTATAGCCTCCAAACACACTAAACGTCACTAATGTCTCACACATGAAAACTCACTGTCTCTCTTTCTTTCGCTTGCCCGCTTTCCGTCGCGGGTGTCACTCCTAAAACTTCCCCTGATGGCTTTGAACTTTTCTTGTCCATCTTCCATTGGTTTTAATTTTGCACTCCAGTATGAACACCCATCCCTCAACCCGAGGATCACCACAACATAACCTAATAGACCTACACCTTAGTTCACAGATTCACTTTGTCTAGGGTTTATTTCTGAGATTTCACACAACCCAGGATTCAAATCATGAATCCATAATGGGCTTGGATTTACAACATTATAAATGAAATGTGCTCTATTTGGAAGCAGCAGGCCCCCCCTCCCCTTTCGATGGCTTGTGTGTGAGACTTTAAATCATCAAACTGTAAATTTTAAATTGTTATTGTTACCCCGAGTCCTAAAGTGCATATTTATTTTCTTACTCTTCATATATATATATTGTTTGTTTACTTGCACTGCTGTAACTGGAGCCTTGTCGTCTTTTCTCTCTATATACTGGACTGTATGTAGCGGAGATGACAATAAAGTTTACTTTGACTTCAGCAGCGAGCAGGCGCACCGAGGGCTCTCGCGCTCACTTTTCGCGTATAGAATTTCGAAAAAACATCGGTGCAAATTATAAGTCTGTATTATAATGTCTGCTGTTTTCTTGTTTGTTGGTTTGTTTTTATTTTGTTTTATTGCGACTTGGTTATTAGATGCCGCTCCAGCCGGTCAGAGAATCCCCCGCCGCACCTCGCAAACGGAGGGCGCCCTTACTCCCAGCAAATGGGCGATAGAAAACCGATCGGTGCTTATGCCATTCCCAATATGCGCTGGCTGACGTTGGGGCAGCATGATTTTTATTTTTTTTGCCGATGCCTGTGATGCCGCCCCCCACCACGATGCCGCCCCGGGCAACCGCCCGTGTCGCCCGTATCTAAAACCGCTACTGGTTGTACCATGTGTTTATGAAGTGGCTGTTTAGTTTGTCCAGTGTGCACTCCTCGCTGTACTGTATTTGTCTTTGGGATGACCTAGTTTTTGTCTGTGTGGCTGGGATGTCCCACTTGGAGAAGACTCTCCTGAGTTTCTCTGATAAACCTGCTACATAATGATAATGTTGTTCTGTTTGTAATTCTTTTTCTCATTAGTTGGTGTCAAACCTTGTTTACTGTGCATCTGTGCCGATTTGATGAAAGCCCAATTGGAATAACTGCATGTTTTAAGAGCTTTCTTTACACATGTATAGAAACATACGTTTTTTTCACCATAGCAAAGATGCTGGCAGTGCAAAATTTGGAGTATCCCTTACACTTGTATGGAGGAATAAAAAAATCACTGTATAGAGAAGAGCCCAAACTATCACTTAATAATAGTTAAATTAATGTTGAAATAAGTAGTTTTGCTACATTTCACTTATTTTTCTCCAGTGTAGGTGTAGTCAAAGCTCCAGCCTTAAAAGATATTCAAACATAGCATGCCCAACATATGCTACGCCAAACTTGACAGCCGTTTATTATACTGATGACATTTTTTTTCAAATGGAAGTCTCCCAATGCAGGTAGAGAAGACAAAGCTTTCACAGTGGAAATAAATTTAACATGAACCTCAAACTGAGGTTTATTCTAATAATAGCCCACTTTTTTTTCCATTTTTTGGTTTTCCTGTTTCTTGTCTCCTGCTTCACATCTCAAGCTTCAACATCCTTTGTCGACCATATCCACCTTCTGCACATATGATATCTCAGCCTTGCCGCTCTACTTGTCACTCTGGTTTGGTGTCCTCAGAACTGATTACTGTCTAGAACACAGATAATCTACTTTTACCCACCTGTATGTATGACTCAGTGGGTTGTTGAACTGAAACTGAAGACCTGTATGTTTGAAAAAATAACAAAGATGGCAAGCTCAGTTATTCTAAAAATCTTTTGTCTTGCGTTGACATGTACAAGTATTTACAGATGCACACTGAATTTCACATGTGATTACATGTAAACACAATAAAAGAAAAACAGATGATGTGAATCACTGTAAAAACAATAGGTCTGTGTAACACTAGATATTGCCCATCCAGATTATGATGATTCTGTCCAGACTCAGTTTGTAAAGGAGAACCAAATGTAGATTAGGACTCAAAGTACCAAGCAAATGTGACCTTTATGATAAAGCTGATAGCTTCAGGCCACAATGGTAACAAAGAAACGAGAATTACAGATGACTGATCTAGGAACAAAAAGACTTCCCTGGGGCATCATGAATTTTTCCATATGGTCTCTATTGAGATTGTTTGCACACGTTTGTGTGTATCTCATCGTTGGATGCATATTTCATTATAAATATAAACACACACACATACATGGGCAAAAAAGTATTTAGTCAGCCATCAATTATGCAAGTTCTCCCACTTAAAAAGATGAGAGAGTTCCATAATTTTCATCATAGATATACCTCAACTATAAGAGACAAAAAAATTCAGAAAATCACAGTTGTATAACATCTGGGTGCAGCCTGGTCTATCTAGAGAAAGTCTAGACAGACCAGACCAGTTCAACCACTCAAACACTTCCTACCCGATCTGAGGACAAATGTACAGTGTATGTGGGACACACACACACACACACACAAACACACACACACACACACACACAAACACACACACACACACACACACACACACACAGGGAACAGAGAGAGAAGAAATGGCCAAAAAAATTACTCACTCGCCCCTGCGGGCGGTCTATCCCTCAAGCTCAGGTCCTCTACCAGAAGTCTAGGACCTTGAGGGTCCTGCGCAATATCTTAGCTGTTCCTAGGACTGCGCTCTTCTGGTCAGAGATCTCCAGTGTTGTTCCTGGGATCTGCTGGAGCCACTTCATGCATTTATTACTTCTACACTGGACTACTGTAATTCGTTATTATCAGGATGTCCTAAAATCTTCCTGAAAAGTCTTCAGTTAATCCAAAATGCTGCAGAGAGGGTGCTGATAGGGACTAGAAAGAGAGAGCATATTTCTCCTTTATTGGCTTCCCTTCACTGGCTCCCTGTTAAATCCAGAATTGAATCAAAATCCTGCTCCTCACATACAAGGTCTTGAACAATCAGGCCCCATCTTAATAGTCTTTTAAACCATATCACCCCATTTATACACCTCTCCGCATTGAATCATTACTTATTGTTAATCTCTGGCTCTCATCATGAGCTGCCATTCTCTCCCAGGTACCATCCCTCCCTTAGGATCATCTCCTCACTCTCAAATCAGCAATTTCTTCTCACTGCCCTCCATTAATAAACTCTCCTTCATGCATTGCTTTAGAATAACTCATTTCTCCTTCTTCTACAGTGGTCCCCACTCCTGTGAAGCTTTCTCCCTGCTATTGTAGTGACCATGGTCACCCCTGTGTTACATCAACTTTTGTTTAATACAAAGAAACTGTTTTTGAGTCCTCTTTTGCACATTGGCCTTGTGGCCCTGACATTCACATCATGGATATACACTGTATAGCAGGGGTAGGCAACCTTTCTGATGGCGAGTGCCATTTAAAATTTCCTCAGAAGTCAGAGTGCCATATAATTGCATTAGCAATAAATTTAATAACGCTCTATATTAACAGTTACACATTATATAGAACCACTTTATAGAATTGTATTTGTTTGCAGATGTTGGCAGCTATCAGCGAATAGTTATCAGCTATTTTGAAACAAAAAAAGACACTTTTTATCCATAACAAGAACTCCCCAACAGCAAATGGACTGTACAACAGAAAATGCAAATGCTATTGATGGTCTCCTCACAACAATGATAAGAAAAATAAACTCAGCCAATATGGCATGTTTGTTAATACAGAGATACACATGTTAATGTGATCTCTGGTCTCCCACTCAGAGACACAGGTCTCCGAGTGTCCAGCATTCAGACGGCTACCTGAGGACACTCATGTGAGAGAAAATCTGCTCACACAGATATGTAGAGCCAAATACTGTCAATAAGGCCTCTGCAATGTTCTGAAGACAGTTAAACTTGTCAGGTAGTGATGTCCAGCAGGTGAAAATGCAAGCTCCATGAACACGCACAGCTGTGGATTCTAGCTGCTTCGATGTTGCATTAATTGGCATTAACTCAGCCAGCATTTTGACTAAAGACCGGCCCACCAGGTATTAAAACCATAAAGCCTTTGAATGAAAACAAACACTGTTATGACAGTGATGTACACTGTCTTGTTGGTATATGTATGATTTCTATACATTTTACATCAGATAAAAACTTTGGTTGTAAGCTTCAGATAATTATTTAATAACAGCCAGACATTTTAAATGAGAATAAGAAAGTATTTCTTTGTGCCCCCCTTTCCCTGTTAATGCCCTACCTGGCCCCCTGGCAAAATTTTGCTAGACCCGCCCCTGCACAGTTACCAGCTGTCAGCTACGTAGAAAAGGATCTTGGTGTTATTTGTCTCTCAGAAACAGTTCATAACTTCCCTTCAACTCATTCATGTCACCTAAAAGGTAAACCTGTTTCTCCATCACCTGTTCAGCTCTGATGATTCAGTAAGGACATCTCCTGGTTTCATCTTCATGTTTCCCTCTCACCAGATAACCAAACGATATCATGACCAGCAGCTTTTACAGCTGTGGCTCCAGCAAACATTAGGTGATACTAGAAATTAATATTAAATAAATTCTAACAACAGCTGATCAAGCTTAAACGTGCTGCTGTTGTTTAGCGCGACATCCGCTGGTTTCCTCTTTCTGGGGCAAAGTGGGCGATAAACAAACAAGAGAGAAAAGCCGATCAGCTGATCATTGATCAGTTTCATGATTGAAGTAGAAACAGGAGAGAGAGGGGAGATAATGAGAGGAGAAGAGGCAGCTGTGCAGCAAAGACAGAATAACTCCAGCTTTGTGTTTTTTTCATTGTAGCTGAAGTCCGGGACAAACTGTGTTCCTTTTCACCTCAATACGAAACGCGTAATATTTTCTCTGAATACGAGACGATTCCGTTTTTTACGGGACAGTTGGAAACTCTAATAACTAACCTTATAAATAAAATAAGATAAAACAAGTTCAACATCAATAATATCATAGCACCCGCCCAGCAGTATATAAACTCTGTCATGCTAGCTAGTAGGGGAGACCGGGGATAGTTGTAACATTTTTGACATTTCTGTCTGTAGCTTGGAGCTCTTTTAAGGTAGTGGATTCAAAATGTAATGCAAAGTATTTACATGTCTCTGCTATTAAATAGTGCAGCTATTTTCTCTGCAGCACAGTTACTCATTGCATGGTATGGTCTCAAACACAAAGAGTGAAATGTTACAATTAACCCCATAGTCTGGGTTAGTTGTAACATATCCTGGGGTGAAATGTAACACAATGAAATAAGGGTACTGACAAAACATTAACATGTAATCTTTGTTTATTCAACACATGAATGCACATAGAGCCATTTATGTAGCTATGTGTGTGTGACAGAATGCAGAAATCTAGCTTTTGAACATATTCCAACCCCCCAAAAAAGACAAATGATGGAATTTTCTGCAACTGAATATTTCATTAATTTTGGTTGGTCTTCCTTGAGTTTGGCCTCATTGGCTCAGTGGGCATTGTAACCTACAACTCTTGCACCAACTTTTGAACATAACAATGAAGCTGAAAAAATGTAGTTGTGCACCAGCATCGCAATTCCATTACTTTTTATCATGGCTTACCTTGGTGTGGTTTGCAAAGTGCTTCAGAAAGATGAGTAAATCTGTTTCTTGCACCCATCCTGATTTATTTCCACTACCAATACTTCCTACTGGTCCATCTCTGACACAGTGGTCTGCATAATGTATGTGTGGGAACACAAACAGTGGAGGAATTGTGTTGCCAATGGCATTAACCACATATACAAAGGCGACCAGTGAACCTCTCTCTGCTGATGTCGTTGCCCCAACTTGTTTAATATAAGTTAAAGTAATAGTGTGGTAAGTTGTAACATCTGCATTATTGTTACAACTAACCCAGACTGTTGCTGTTACAACTGACCCAGACTCCTATAGCCATGAACTAGCTAACAATACAGCCAACGGCTAAAACATTAGCACTAAAGACCTACACAGAATATATCCCCATAGACATACAAATAACATAATTTAAGTTTGATGAGTTTAACTGCAAAGCAGATAATGCTATTAGAAATTGAAATAAAGTAGAAAAACTTACTTTTTGGCATACAAATTACTTTTTTTCGTGTTAAATTGTCTGTGTTTGACAAAATGTGCTGATTTTTCACATGTGATAGCAGAACTGAATTGGGCATGTACAGGATGAGTCACATCATTTGAAACTTAGTCCTGATTGGAGAAATTGGAAGTGTTACAACTGACCCACGTTACAACCGGTCTCCCCTACGCAGTACCAGTTATTGTAACTGACTGTAAAAAGTCAGCACAACGAAAATAAACTCCACCTAAACTTGGTTTATATCTGACCCAGATAGAGTGCAGGTCATAACTTCTTACCTGAAGTTCAGTTCACCGCCTCGGGTCTCTGCTCCTCCTGCCTTTCCGTCATCCACCTGCCAGCGTGTTGCATCTGCTGGCTTCCACCAATTGCTAATGTTACTGAATCTGTAGAAGCTCCGCAAAAGCCACCACCAAACAACTGAGTTATTTTTACACATCTCCCTTCATCTGGCCAATCCACCACCTTTCAGTGTTTATACCATTACAGAAAAAAAACGGAAAAAAAAACAAAACCATCGGCCCATAAAAACGAAAAATCACCATCGGCCCACCGGGCAAATGCCCGGTATGCCCGATAGCCAGTCCAGCTATGTGTTCAAGATGGGCTTTACGTCTACCAACAACTGCTCACACTGCCAAACCAATTCACCGGACAATTATATCCACACTCTTTGGTTCTGTCCACCAGTTCAGAAGTTTTGGCGCGAGATATGTGAAGACTTATCGAAGTGTCTGAAATGTAACATTCCAACTTCCCCTTTAGTGTGTTTGTTGGGCAGCTTAGATAATGTCACTACAGAAAAGAATATAGCCCATATGGTTTTCACTGCCCTATGCATAGCCAAGAAAACAGTCCTCATGAACTGGAAAAATAAAAATAATCTTAATTCTAACCAATATAGAAATTATCTATTAGATTACATTAGTCTTGATACAGCCTCTGCCACCACATCAGATCAATTGCTCTGGGCTCCTTTGATCAGCTCCATCACCTAGTGGGGGTGGGGGGTCATAGTTTGGTCCTACCTTCGCTGTTGTGATTGGTGTGGGGGTAGGGACAAGCTTGGGGCGTCGGGGGGGTTCCCCGGGAGCATCTTCCTTGAGGGGCTCAACCCGGGGTAGCGGTCATGGCCTATTAGGGGCTCTGTTGACTCTTAGGTGACGGTTTCCTCGTGGCTGCGTGCAGCAGGGCTAGGGGAGGGTCTGTGCTGACGGACGTGGGTTACTGACCTGGTAGCCTGGCTGCCCCTGGGTGGGTCCGGGATGGGTGTGAGGTTCTGGGGGCGCTCCGTCTCTGGGCTGGGGCCCTGGCCGGGCCTCGGGGGCTTGGGTCCTGGTTGGTGTGTTGCCGGAGTTGTGGGCGGGTGGGTGTATGGGGGCCCAGCCCTGGCGCAGGGTGCCGCCAGTGCATCGAGCCACCTGGGGGGCTCTTCAACTGGTGGGGGAGGTTGTCACATCTTGCAGGAGCTCTCCTCTCTTCAGGAACTCACTCTGCAGGAGGGGGAGATACAGGAGAGGTGGAGGAAGATCTCAGCCTGGGCGTCTATTGTCTTGTGTAGTCTGGAAGATGAGTGGATGACGGGGTGGGTGCAGTTTTCTCTGTGGTGGGGTCGGGTGGGCTGTCCCGGCCTCTGTGCCAACTCCCTGAAAAATAAATAAGGGACACCTCATGGCCAGGGCCGGGCAACCCAGTTGTCTTCACCCTTCCCAGTGTGGTGAATTTTGTAGCTCTTTTTTTTGTGTGTGAAATTATTTTTTTAACCATTTGACTTGAATTTGATTTAAGTAGATGCATATTCTTTGTGATATGACCATATGGGAAACAAATGATCATTTAGCCATTTATTTTTAGCTCAAAATGACAACATTAACACAATAAAACAGGTTTCTTTCTTAAACAGAAGCCTGTCATGCTTAACTTTTGAGAATATAAGTAAATCTTTCTTTAAAAGAACTCTGTCCTACTTAACTTAAAATTATATAAATTAATACAAAACAATAGAACGAAAAATATTCTTGTAACTGTGCACATACAGGGGCGGATCTAGAAGGGTGGCATGGGGTGGCAAGTGCCACCCTAAAATGATCCCTTGCCACCCCAAGTGCCACCCCAGTTTTGCATATGACATTGTTGTTTATTAAAATAAGATAGCATTAACAGTTTGAGCGTAGTTACAGTCAACAGTGAATATAATTGCTAAAACTGAATATATTGCAGAGTGTTCCCCCCCTCCACCATTAACAAATGGTTCAGCCCATAGCAGGACAGGCTTTTTTCTTGTTTTCAGTAGCAAGCGATGCTTATGATTGTGCCAGAGCACATTTTGAACAACACCATGGGAATTTCACTTTTTACACAGGTGGTTGGATGTTACACTCTGGAAATGGAAGGAAGGTGAGTGTTATTAACCCTATGTGGTCCACGGACACGCTGCACCTCCAAATCATATGACTGATGTAAGCTGACATAGCAACAAGCTGCAGCCACGCTGAGTCTCTATTTCAGCCCACATTGAAAGTTCGGACTTCAAAGTTTTTAAATTTTAATTACAGGCCAGTAAATCCAGAGTTATGATAATATATATAAGCCATGCTTTTTTCTAAACACTGTCGTCACGTTTTTGTGTGTGTTTTAAGCGTTTTCTAAGGAAAGCGTGAAAACAGTAAAGAAAGGGGGAAAAAGCCACCTCTTTCCTATCGGTGGAAAAATGCACCATGTCGACCAATTTAAAAAAAAATTCAACACGTGGGATTTGGTTGTTTAGGAAGAGGGGAGAGTTTTGGGAGTGACGGTAACGGCAGCGAGACAGAGCGAGCGAGTGGGAGAGAGAGAGTGAGAGAGAGAGTTTTTAGATGTGGGAGATTTGTGACGTTTAGTGTGTAGTGTATAATTAGTGTTGTGTTGTCTTGTGTAGTTGTTCTGTTGTGTAGTCGTTGTTTTGTCTTGTGTGTCAGTGAGGGCACTAATGAATGTCACAAAGGCACATTGCAGTGTAAACAGTGTCACTAAGTAGAAAACCAGCGGAGTGATACACCTGCTGTTGTCAGGCCTGCAGGTTTATCCCTGTGCTGCTCTCCTCTGTCTTTTGGTGGACAAACTTTTTTTTTACTGGCACACATCATTTGTGGTGCATCTTACTGCGAAACCTGATTGTTCTCTCATTTTAGTTTTAGTAATATTTTGAAATGGTTGTACAAAATGAAAAAAACAGCAGGTGTATTGGCTGCATTTTTAGAGAAATAGTTGTATATGTTTACAAAATGTACATTTTATATTTGCATTTCAAGTTATAAAAATTTACTCAACATGTCTGTGGTTTTTTTTTACAGTAAAAAATACTACTAGGATTTTAAGTTCTTTGTGTGATTTCTGATCAGTAATACTAATGCAGTATGTCAGTGAAAAAAAAACAACTAAATTCAGTTGAGCTGAAAAGATACCAAACAAGGCAAGGGGAAAAAATAAAATGAAACAATTTGAGGGTGAAATATAAACGTAAACTCAAAAGGAGTCAAAAATAACCGGTTATATTTTGGACCTCAGTGGGTTAATCCAACAAATCATGAAAAATTAGGTTTAAATTTTTGTTCATGACAGTGCAGATTTCTGACATTTTGTGTAATTTAAGCTGTAACAATGTGATTGTTTTCTAACAAAAAACAGTGTGAAACTTAAGTTAGACTTTGTAAATGAACCGCCCCATGTTGTGTAGCTTTCTGGATTTCATACTTATTGGGCTACATATTTATTTATTATACAGGCTATACAGTACATAAGATCAAAACTCACATGTTTTATGTAACTAAAGTGTGTAATTATGTGGGCTACAGACAATAATTAAGTTATAGACTATATTTATATGAAAAACGTGTATACTTACTGCATTTGAATTATTTTAACCATATGTAACCACCTGCATATGTGTTTGAAAAAAAAGGCTTTGATTTTGCCACCCCATTTGATTTCTTTGCCACCCTCATGCCACCCTAAGAAAATTTCTCTAGATCCGCCCCTGTGCACATATAGTGCTTTTAGTACAATTGGCTTCAGTTGAGGCATTATTTCAGCTTTTCTAATGCTAATCAGCTGCTCCTGTTTGTAAACCCACTTGTTCCCATGATTACGCATCATAACTCATCATCATTATTCATCTATGTATTACTTTTATGTATTAGTCATCTATTTGTTGTAATCATCTATCCTTGCAGTTGTTTATTACACAAAATAAATTATATTATCACACTTCTGGCCACATAGCGCTGATATTCACTGCACATGCCCATATTAACCTTAACCAGAGGGTTTAAAAAACACAAACCAGTGTTTACAGACCATATCTGCTTCTGCCGTGGCCTGGTGGACAAAAAATTGGTTAAGGGTTCCCCGAGCTTTCACGCCCCTCATGTTCTTCCTGTGCCCACCATTAGAAGCATGCCTATGGAAAAAGTGCGCCGGCACACAGTGCAGTGCGCTTTATAGGTGTTATCGTGCACTTTTCCAGCCAGGTGTTTTCCTTTTCCCATTCCTCCCAGTACTTTTGCAGCCTTTTTATTTCTTTCTCTGAGGGGAACAAACATTGCTGGTCTAATGCTGGGCTTACACTGTGCGATTTTTGGCCCATTTTGAGCTGATTTTTGAGTCGTGCAACCGATTTGGTGATCGGCCCGATTTTGGCCTTCATCGTGCATCGTGTAGTATACGTGGGGTAATGAGAAGCGATTAACACCTCACGACCAGCTCCCGATCATCAATCGCTCGTGAGGGTGTCACCGCAGCCGCTCACACTGCTCACGCGCAAACACGTAAACGTCGGTGAAAAAGACGGAGTAGCACAGCAGTGCAGCGTGTGATCTGGACACAAGCGATGGAGGCACAACTTGTAGAACTTTGGAAAGCTCATCCGAGCCTTTTCGATGTGGCTCACAAAATTATCACGACCACAACAACCGTGAAAATAGTTGGATTTACACTGCTGCTCAATCACAGCTGATCAATGTTTTTCATTAGCAATTTAGCAAAGTTGATGGTGGTGGTGTGAGTCTGTGTGAGTGAAAGACAGAGAGGGAGAGCGAACGACAGATTTTCTGTTATAACCTTCATTTTATGGACGCACAGTGTGAGCACTCGGGTCGCATCAGAGCATCGGGCCGTATAGTGTGAGACCCTGCATCGTGACCTACGAACTTATAACCCCTGCGAGTCAATCATGCAGTTTAAGCAGGAGCTGAATAACGTGACTGAAAAAAATCGCACAGTGTATGCCCAGCTTTAGGTGTACTGTGTCCGAGACTTGCACCGCAGTGTCGGCGTTTGTTTCCCTGTTGGCCTTGCTTCTTGTTGTGGTCATCTGTTGTCTTCCGGTATTTTCTCCGCAAGCGACCTTTCCTCGACCAATGAGATAAGCGGTAATCTGAATTGTCATACTCGAATTGTCATAAGTGTGCTGTCATCTCATTGGTCACAAAGCAAGAGAGGGGCTGGGAATTATTTTTTCAAACAAAGCGTTAATTCCATTAACATTTATAGACTACTTTTGCTTCTCACTGTATTACGGGACAAAGTGCGTCCTTTATTAGCACAATACGGGACGTGTACTTTTGTTTCTAAATACGGGACGATTCCGTTTTTTAAGGGACGGTTAGCAACCCTAGAAAAGGGTAACACCACCTGGGTCTGGGTGCAGTTTCCCCCTCCAGGGGCAAGGGTACCTAGACCCGGTTCTTACGGTGCGTTCACACCGAACGCGATAGAGTCGGCCAGAGCGTCAGGTTTACATGTAAAGTCAATGGAAAGAGCGCAATGACACGCGATTGCGCATCCGGCGAAAATTCGGAAGCAGATTTTTCGCCGGAAACCTGTGAAACGCGCGTCAGTGTACCGCGTCTGGCGCGTTTGACTCGCGAAAAAAACCACGCGCGTGAGTTTTTGTGTTGCACTTTGTGCATACGCGTGTTTCGCCTCTACCGCTCGAGTTGGAAAATCTGAACTCCGGCGTCAATTCGCGCCGCGACAACCAATCAGGAGGCTGGTGACGTGGCTCTGACCTAGGTACTGACGCGTACTGTCCCGCTATTTTCCCACTGATGTACAAATACCTTTCCGCTAACAAGATAATGTGTTTATTCAGAGGACATCTGCAGGAGAAAGTGGAAGAGCCTCAGGGACACATATAATAAGGAGAAGAGGATAGATTAGGAGAAGAGGAGTGGGTCTGCAGCAGGATCGGGGAAGAGATGGAAGTTCTTCGCGGTCATGGGGTTTCTGGACCCCTTCCTCACCCCGCGGGAGACTAGCGGCAATATGGTGCGGACCGTGGAGAACTTCCCCCCCCCGAGGACCAGGGACAGCCCGGAGAGGCAGCAGGGGAGTGTCAGTCAGAAGGACAGGTGTAACCCACATAAAATTAGGGTACCACTTTAAGGAGTGATAGAT
>CAKLIZ010001254.1:27995-44072 GCA_922035795.1 Oreochromis mossambicus
TGGCCCATTTATATATTCTTTTCAACAATTCCCCTTACTGTGTTACACAAGGTTTACAGTGAATTAATGTAGGCAGTTAATTTATGTGTGTTGTCATATAGGAATATATTTTGTTTATTAATAAAACAGTATACAGTGGTCCCAATGTTCACCCGTCACATTTCGCTGATTTTTGTTATTGCACCGTACAGCTTTCGACAATGCGCATTGCATTCTGCAGCCTGATTGACGAATCTCCTCGTGTCGTGTCTCCTGCGCTTGCCAAACTTATCATGTTTGGTTTTGATAACCATCACGTCCAATAGAAAGAACAGCACAAAAACACTCATAACTATGACCCTCATTCGGAGATACACACCTGCACCGCGAGGGAAAAAGGCGCATGAAAGTGGCGCGCAGAGGGAGAAAAACCACAGCATAATAAAACTTCCTCCCACATTCCTCCCACATTTCCGGTTCACGCACGTCAAAATATGCAATTTTGACGCGCGATGGATTTTTCTTGGACACGCGTTGAGGTGCGAATGTGCACGCGTCAAATTAGGGGCGTTTGGGGCGTTTTCGCTCGCGCCTATCGCGTTCGGTGTGAACACACCGTTAGAGTACGCTTGGGGAGTGTGATTGTGTGTACAGTGTCTCTTTATGTCTGTCTCCACGTTGGTTGAGTGTTGAGCAGTTGCATATGAGAGCATGAGGGTGGGAATGGATGTTTGTATCTGTGTGTGCCTGTATGTCTGTGTCTATATGTCAGGTTGGGTATCAGACGCCACCTCTCTGGGGACATCTCAGGCCCTCCAAGGTATGGAGGCCTATTTCCCCCCACCACTTCCCCTGCCAGTGGCAGACGCCCTCAGACATCGGTGCGTTGGTGGTTCTTTGTGTCCGGGGATGGGCGTCCAGGTACACTCCTTGGTGGCTGCTTATCGGGGCCTGGAACCTGGGGCTCGCTCGGGCCACGGCCTCTCGGCCTAGGGCTCAGTCACTCTGGCGCAGCTGGCTGCTGGCGGAGCTCACGGGCACATCACTGCAACCCCCCCTGGCTTCTGCTCTGCGGCTGCTGAGTGACCCCTCATCTGGGACTCTCCTCAGCTCTTTCTGGGATAGTAGCGCGGCTGCCCCTCTGTTGGTCTTCCTTGGTCTCTTGTGTTCTGGGGGCCTCTGGACGTCTGGAGTTTTGATCTCCTCCATACCTGCTTCATGCCCTGGAGGACGGGGCAGTGGCCCCCCACACCCTCTAACAGATCATTACATGAAGGAACCTTTTAAAAACAAGCGCGTCCATGCTCACAGGTGTACACACGGGTGCTCACACACACAAACTACACCCTTTTTGGCTCCTACCTCAAAGCACACTGTGCGCTGTTGATCAATAATGTTTAATATTTAGTATTTACTGTTATATTCCCGTATATCATCGTGATGTTGTTTATTCTATTGCTCTCGTTTTCTTCTGCTTGTTTTCTTTTTTCTTTCTCAACAGGTGATCCAGGTGATTGATATGTGTACTTTTTGTCTGCTTATTCTGTTGGTTTTTGTTTTTTGCCCTTTATCCCCGTCCCTCTTCTCCGCTGTTTTTCCCCCCTCTTTCTTTCTCCCTTTTCTTTTCCTCATTCAAGTCTGTCCCGTATCTAGCAAGAAAAAAAAAAAAATATATATATATATATAAAATAAACAATAAAAGGTGAATCAAATAGACCATTACGGCAAGGCTGGGATGGTCCATTTGGTAAAGTAAATCCGTTGGGCATCTTTCTTCGCCTTTAGACAATAATTCTGATGGCAAAAGAACCAAACGGGACAGGCAAAAAAAAAAAAATAAAAAAAAAAAATAAAATCAGTCAGGGAATGAATGTTAGTTACAGACGACTTTACACACCACCTCAACATAGAATAGTAGCTATAAGTGTATAGGTTAACCTGTAAGCCTTTATATACACACACAAACAACAACAAAGTAAAGAATCAGCAGCATAATGTAGTGTTTGGTTCTGATGATCAGTGATACTGGGAATAGTGGGAGTGTCAGTAGGAGGTACTTGTGGCCATGCAGCAGGTGTAGCATTGCTAATGAAGTACTAGTTAACTTATTGTTTCATCTTTCTTGTACAGAGATTAACAGCAAAGCAATGTTATGACAATGTAATCATTTTGAACCACTCAGCATTACAGTCAGTTTGACACAAATCAGCTCTGAAAAGAACATTTAAACTTTCATGGCTGCAGAAAAAGATTCACTGACTTTTCCAGCAAAGACTTGAAGTTCAAACTTGTGGCCTCAAAGGTTTTGACTTATCTCAACTCTGTGTAGGTAGAGATGCTGACACCATGTGGATAAATACTAACAGTGCAGGTTTTTTGTTTACTAATGCTTTTAGCATGGCAAATGTTGTTGATTTTTGAATGACATGTGTTCCTATACACACTATATATCTATCTTTTCAATTCAATTTTATTTATACAGCGCCAAATCCCAACAACAGTCGCCTCAAGGCACTTTATATTGTAAGATAGACCCTACGATCTTCACTGAACATATATGCTGTAGCTTTCATGTAGACTCTTAATCATGAGACGTTTTACCCTCACCATGGTTTATTAAGGTGGTACAGTAACAGGCCAGTTGATGCCGGGCAGAGCCCTCACAAACAACTCACTCTCCAGCTCCAGTAACTTAACTACCCCCCTCCCCAAATACACTGTCAACATTTTTCATGTAGCACAACCAACACATGTGTCTTAAAAAACAGTAACATTGCAACAGAAATACTGAACACTTCACAGTCACAAAGGTTATATCTTTATGCTTACTTTTCCTCGGTTTAGGTCTATTATAGTTTTCTCTGTTCCACCTGTTTGTAGTTTAGTTCAGCCGTAAATAAAGGCTCGCCTTTTGTTCATATCCACCACATCTCTGTGTGTCTGTGCTTGGGTCCTTTCTCTCTCCTAATTCCACACAGTTTGCCTACCTAACCGTGACAACAATCATATATACACACATACACTATAAACCTACACTGGAATGTTTTTATATATGAGAAACACCATGTTAAGCATTTAACCTATATAGTTAGGTCAAGTATCATTCACATGTATATTATAAGATTATGCCACTTGTTGTACGAGCACCTGTTGCTGCATCCTCCCTGTTGTAGGATTTAATAATTAGTGGGACCCTGCTCCTGCTGTGTTTGGCTGGAGAACAAGTGGGAAGTTACCCAGCAGCAGGAGGAGTTACTGGCCCCTATAAGAAGAGGCCCGAGGATCCACCGGGGCCCTTCTCTTTCTGTCTGTCTCTGTGTGACCCTGCTGTCTGTGCTTAAGGCTCCACACCCCGAGGTGGAAAACAGATAGAAGCACGAACTTCTTATCCAATAATTCTTGTTTTAGCATTTTATTTTATTTGACCTTCATTTATACAAGTACAGTCGTCCCATTGAGACTCAATGTCTCATTTACAACAGAGACCTCTTTCAGACAATCATATTAAACAACAACAGCATGTTTGTGATATCAGTGTTGTGATCAGCATATTGTATGATGCCGAAGTGACACACTCACTCATACAAACAATCACAGATAATTTTTTAATCCTGTAAGGAGACAAAAGTGATCCAGTGGAAATGTTTTAAGTGCACTGACGTCTGCTGCATCAGCAGTAAGATTATTTCTAAATTATTGAACCTTAAAGCTTGAAGATTTAAGACGAGGATTGTTTCGAAGGCTTAATTGGTGCAAACAGTCAAAACTCAAGCTGAAATTGAGAGATTTGTTAACATATATTGGACTATTTTATTTTTTTAACCACTTCCTCTATGACTTGACTTTGTTTTTATTTAGGCCAGAAACAAAATTAGCCCTTTAAAGCCGGAATCATTTAATAATTGCCAGAAAAACCTCCTATTTTGAAACTATTGTTTATTTAACTTTCTTTTGTTAATTTTTTTTTTTATTATTTAAAAAATTAATCACATTTTGAAATCCATGTATGAAATTTAATTTGTATTATATTTGCTTATCTGTTTTTTTTTAATTGCTTAAAAATGTATTGTCGAGTTTATTTATGTTTTTCAGGGGGGGAAATTCACACCAATGATGTTGAAGTTCCAAAAACTGGCAAAAAACTGTACGTATGAGTAGTAATATACCTGTACTTTTTTTGACCCCCCCCCCACCCCCCACCCACCCCAATTCCCCTTTTCCCCCCACACCCCCCACTTCCCCTTTTCCCCTCACCCCCTCCCCTTTCCCCCTGCGCGTCCATGTGAGTGCGTGTGCGCGTGAACGGGCTTTGCACGTGCATGTGAGTTCAGGGGTCATATGAGTTTACATGTGTTTAAAAGCGTTTTATTTAATGAAACCATTATGTGTTTTAATTAAACTCTTTTTAAAGGATTGTATAGGTCTCAGCACTGTTATTTAGACATAGATGATTTAATTTAACTAGTTTAGGGGTATTGTACTTTTAGTTTAACTACTTAGGAGATATGAAGTTACAATTCTTTTCTGTAAAAAAGCATTTTTATTTTTGTATATAAATAAATGTTGATGTTGTGCGATGGGATTGTGTGCTTCAATTTTACTTATAATGTGCCAAATCACTACAACAGGCGGCTCAAGGCAATGCTGTCCAGAGTAAGGATCTTGTTAGCCACAGTGTTTCTAAGATTTTTACGCCCCGTTACAATAACCTCAGTTTTATCTGAACTTAGAAGCAGAAATTAAAGCTCATTATGTGTCTAAGACATCCCAGCAGTTTAACCAATAAAAGTGGGTATCACCTGCATAGCAGTGAAAATGTACGCTATGTCTTCTAAAGCACGTATAATGTAAACAGAACTGGTCTTTGCACAGAAGCCTGTGGAGCTTCATAATTAACCTCAGTGTGTGAAGAGGACTCTCCATTTAATAATAGCTGTAATAAAATGTTATGGCCAACGGTGTTAAACGCTACACTTTGGTCTAGCATGGAAGATTTCAACATTTCAATATGAATGAAGGCTGAAAACTGATTAGATTAATGTCTGATGATCTCTTCTGTGCTTCTTCAAGTTTGTAACACCAAACATATTAAAGGTTGATATAAGGTTCACAGGAAGAGTTTAATTAGACACACATTTACTATTCTTCATTGTACTCTTTCTTTCTTGACATGTTTAATATGATTACTATCAGAGGAGAAAATAAACCTTGTGTAGTTTAAAAACTTTTTATTTAATCAAACTGTAATGTTGTTGAACTCTGACGGACGTGTCTTTTAATCTTGTCAACAAATCCCTAATCATCTAAATGTGCCATTTATCATCTTGTAAAATGTTCCCTCTGCTTCTGTTGCACATCTCCCCTGACACTCTCTGTTTCACCTGCCCTGTGCAGCTGGTCCAACCGCTGCCTCCTTAAACTGGTGTGTTTTTAGATCTCTTTACCTCTGTTGTGAACTTCACACAAAGTTTGTGGTAACAAAATCAAACTGAGGAGGAACTCGTTTGAAAAACACACACACACTCACGAGACAAAATAAAAACAGACTGCACAAAGCAAAAGCAGAGCCCTCACAGCTGGTAGTACAAAACACAGTGACAACGTGCGTATTAGATACCCTCAGTCCCAAAAGCATAAATATGAAAAAAATGGGATCACCAAGAATATCCTAAAAATGGCATTGAGGGGTGTGTTACAGTGAAAAACAAAAAGCAGCCAAATTTTCATCTGAAAATGTTTAATTTTAGTAAAAACAATGCTCTGTAGTTTGATACTGTTGTTACAGACAAAGCGGATGTTTAAAGCCTTTGGACGCCCATTTGATGAAATGCACTCATTCTCCTTATCAGCTGGAAACATTAAAGCCGTAAAATGACTTTTTCGAACGGATAAAAACTATTGAACAAACAGCAACGTTGAGCCTGTTCCAAATTTTGAATGTACATGTGTTGAAAGTGCTGGTCTTGTTGAATTATTAAACATAATTTCTTTAATTTTTCGAGCCACAAAAACCAAAACTTTTAATTTTCTTCTGCTTGAGTCTCGGCCTCGGGTAGCTCTACTCATCATTGCTGAGTCAGTTGTCTGTTTGTGCTACTTTTTTCAAGGAGCAGTGGATTATTGGTAAGGGTGACTTTATGTGTTTAATTACTTAAGTGGAAGTACTGTGGCAAGTTTTACCTTACGTACACAGGGCTGACAGTACAGCTTCTGAGGTAACTGTTTACAAGATGTTATAATCTATCCAAAGGTTCTTTGCAATTTTACATTGATAAACATTATCCTTAACATATTTGGCCCACATAAAGTACTATGGCCATCACACTGTCATTTAGAATTGTTTAAATAACTCGTGTCTTAAGTCATTCCATCACACAGAAAATTAAAAAAAACCCACATGGTTCACTTTTACATCACAAAATGTTAGAAATATAAGTCGTTCATAACAACCTGAAAGGTTGGGAGATTAAAATGCAAACCAATGGAAGCAGCAGTAGAAGACTATAATGCCACAGAGCACACGGTGTCTATTATTGTGTAAACATTTATAAATAAGAGCTTAATTTCTTAAGAAATAAACAGGTGGAGTGGTCTTTATCAAAAGTGGAAGTTGCATCTGTGGCTAAACCATTGTACCCAAAAACTTTAAAAATCTACTGTGTGTGAGGCTGTGTAAGTAAAGCTTGCCCTTCACACCCGCGTGTAACAAACCATTTGTTGGGGGTTGTGGATTTGACACCTCAGCATTGTGAAAGTGGGGAAACATGTTTCTGGCTGAGCATAAGATTTCTGCTTACAACTTAGAATCTCAGTTCTGAATGAAATTCAGATGTTTTTTTTGTTTTTTTTTTAAGTATGGCTAATGTATTATTTGACTTCTAAGGCGCACGCACACACACACACACACACACACACACAGACACAACAACAACAACAACAACACAGAGAAGGAGAAGAGGGGATAGTTTTACTATGCATCATAAAAACGCAATCATTCATCTTCCTTTCTGTTCTGGCTTTAGAATCATTGGTTGTTTACTGCTCCGTACTTTGGGAGTCATACTGTTGTGATACTGGGGAGAAAAGGGTAAGGTTTGATAGACTAAACCGTTACACACAAAACTTCAAATCCTAGAGCGTGAGTGAGACGGCTAACTGTGTCGTTCAGCAATAAACTTATCTACAAATGTGTTAGTAAAGAAACTGCAAACTATAAAAGGAATCTGGATTTTAATAGAACATAGTAGTGATGGATTAAGTGCAGGAAACACTAGTATAAGGTGTCTATGGAACAAATCTCCTTCAACATTCAAAAATGACCAAAGTGAGGACTTCAAGCGTTTCTCTCAGTTGGTTGTGTTTAGGGAAAAAGCAGCTAAATACACTGAGACTGCTCCACATTGTTAGTGAGTTAACTCTGGATGTCTGTGGGTTTTGTCAAACTTGGAGTGAACAAAAGCAGAAAAACAGTAAAAGATGCAGACGGTGAAAGTTTGGTTTATTTTATGAATACAATGAAACATTTTACAGTCCACAGAGCAAAGTAGCATACATGATAAATAGATACACATAACACGAACAGTGAGAAGTAAAACTCGTCGTCTTACCACATGTTATATTCTGTAAACTTAAAATAAACCACAGAAATTAGAGTTTAGTGTTTTAAGTTATCTATTAAAAACATGAGTCAACATTACTGAAGTGACACTTTAACGATGCTTCATATCACAGTGTTTATGATGATAAAACATGTTCTCTCATTAGTAGATGTCTGCGCTGTCACTTGTCATGAAAATGTCCAGAGTCTGGGTTCAGCTTCCTCTTCAATTACCATTGATCATTAATAGGGCCCGCAAAAGATTTGTCACATTATGCCCATAAACAACATGCTTTTATAGAAATCATTGTGACACAAAATATTTAAATTCTTGTTTCACAATGTGCATGAACTCAAAATCTTTAGAGTTTCATATTTATAAAGTATCGCAAAGAATACATTTACACCGTTGTATGAGCTACACTTCTTGTAAAAACTGATTGGAAATGTGTTTGAAAAAGCTCCTGCTGTGACCTTCCTTCTGTGAGGGCACACACACTCACACACACACACACACACACACAGAGAGAGAGAGGGGGAGATCATTAATACAAAGGATTGGAGTCGGTTTTTGGATTTTCACTTGTTGTTGGCTTTAATATGAACAGTCACATAAAATTCACTCCAATTTTTTGCCTTTGCTTCATTTAGGATGTTTCTTTAAATCTACAACAGCTTCCTTTTCAAAAAGTTTACTGACATAGTAAAGAAGTAGCTAGGAAACTCAGTAAGTATGAGCAACAATAGCTTAGGGACAGTTTCTGCAATAAAAAGGAATTCATCATCTGCAGTTCATCAAAAAGTGCCATATTAAAAACAATTCAGCAGACCCTCAGAGTGCGGATACAAACTGTTTTCAGCTGTAGAGGTAGAGGTATACTTCACGCACTTATCAACATGCTGTTTAGAGTGCATTAGTGCTTGGGCATCTTTTATATAGCACGGTTATACCATTGTGAAATTAGCTATATAAATATGCTCAAGAGTCTATCGTATGTTTGTCATGCAATTAAAAATTCAAAAATATAATTTTTAAATCAGTAACTTTGCAAATTTAGAGGAAATGTTTTCGGATAACAAATGTGTCACATTTTAAACGGGGTTTGAATAATCAGCGCTAACACACAGACATTCATGCGCTGGGTATAACAGCCATGCTTACTGTGTGAAAGGCCCTCTGATTTCTTGGAGCAGAGAAACACGCTGTATTGTTGCTTTTCTCTGTTGTATAAGCAACGCCTGTAGGTCAGAAACGCTCTGTGCGGGTAGCAAAGTCGGCTCCAACGCACATCCAGGCATCCGTCTGAAAGAAAGGTGTCGCTGCAGCTAGGCTCTCAGGATAGTCATGCTTTTATTTATATTTGCATTCTGGTGTGTTAAAACTAGCAGCCTCTGTGTCCCGCTTGGATCCTCATTCCGAAAATTCTGATATTTAAATAAAACGGTGTATTGGGTAGTGATGAGGAGCCACTTAGATCCGTAAAACGAGGTTTGATTAAATTAAACTCTTATGAACAGCTATGAATTCTACCTCTCTGCTGATATGTTCCAAAAAAACAAACGATGTTTTCTACATGTCCAAACTGTGTGCTAACTACCTCACACCACTGTGTCTGGGATCCGAAAAAATAAAAAGTTAAAACGCCATACCTTGCGGCAGTTGTGAAGTGCTGAGGAAAATACTGTGTGTCTGATGGGATGTTTTTATATAGGTGGATTTGGTTTCAGTTGGCCTCTGAGATGCCGAGATAAAGGTGTGGGGGTGTAAGCAAGAAGGTGAAAAACCTTTGGAGGTTCAGTTGGACATGGTTTCAGTTGACCTCTGACATGATAAGATAAGATAAAAGCTCAGTTTGTAATGGATAACTATGGAACTACAGTTGGGATGTGTGAGTGCTGGGATGCTCTTGATAAGGATGGTTCTTTTTTTATGACTTCTTCTGCTGACTGTTGGAGGTCTAACTGTAACCCCCTCTGTCTAACTGTTGCAGAGTTAAGAATATGTAGTTTTAGAAGTATCCCTTACTCGTATGAAATATGATACACAAGACATTAAAGGTTTAGGCTAGATAAGGATCTATGACAGGGAAATTATTTTGAAGTAAGCAACTATTATTATTTTGTTTTTAAAAAATCGTTTTTTAAAGTAAAGTAAATATTTTTTTGTTTTTGTTTTTTAAAAAAGATCGACATGGTTCCTGCAGGATGCTGCCTATAAGAGTGTTTAGAACACCAATTAACAAAAATTTCAGCTCTTTCAGAATACAAGGATTTTATTTCTTACAGTCTTACTTAACAATAAACTGAATTTATCAAATTTATTTGGTAACAGAATATAAACAAAATAAAAGTCAAGCAGTAACTAATGTTGTTATCACTTTTTTTTTTCTTTTCATGTTGTGTGTAGTGCCAACCCGGGTCAGTTTCCAATTTTGTTGTACTATTGTACTAGGTCTGACTGTGCAATGACAATAAAGAGTTATCTTATTTTTTCTTAATTTATTGTATTGTATTGTATCTTATCTTATCTTATCTTATGATGTCAGGAAACAGACCAGTTTACTGTTGTTTAGTATAACAGTATAATACAGTATAAGAAAAAATTATGCATTGATAATTCTTTTTATGGGATGACGCCACACAGGGCTAGCTGAGAGGTCAGCCACAAAAAGTGATTATAAGACTGTAGCTCACACAGCCCCGATCATTGTGTGACAGTAGTTGTTGTCAGGATCGACAAGTGTGAGTCTGAACAAATGAACAGAAAAACTAAACAGAGGCAGATTTATTCTGGAAAAATCAAAACAAGCATAGAAGGTTTTTTTCAGCAAAAAGCAGCACGTAAGAAAACTGGAGAGGGGTTTGATCAATAAACAGAGAAGGTCTCAGAAGTTAAAGCAGTTTGACATCTGGACAGAAGAAAAACGAATACAGACAACAGAGGACAGAGAGACAGTCTTGACTTTAGACAACTGGGCAGAAGATGAGTGACTCTGAACAGAAAAGGAGAAAATCAGACATCTGAGAAAAAATATGAGCAGAAAATTGAGTACAGATTATTCTGAAAGACAGTTTGGAAACTCAACAGAGGAGAAATAATTTCTTTTAAAACTGCAAAGAAACCTGTCAACTGAGATGAACTTTGACTCAAAGCAACTGAGCAGCAACTTGGCAACAAGAGCAAATTAATGTCTATATGAAACTGACAGGCAGTTTGGCAACAGAACAGAAAACAAGTGATTCTCAACAACTGAACAACAATTTGGTAAATCAACAAAACAGAATCTGAGCAGAAGAAAAGAAAACAGTCTCACAGGTGAACAAAAAAGGGGGAAGTTCAGCAAACACGATGGAATTTGATACCAGAACAAAAGAGAAATGTCTCCTAAGAACAGGAACCTTTTCACAGTTTAAAGAAGAGCAATGATTCATAACCATCAAAGAGCAACTCATCTGATAAACAGAAAAAAGTGACTTTATTGGAGAGGAGAGTGATTCTCAGCAACAGGAAACTGAATAGGAGACGTGACGACTTTCAGGACACCTCAATGGTAAATGGCCTGTATTTGTATAGCACTTTACTAGTCCCTAAGGACCCCAAAGCGCTTTACACGTTCAGTCATCCACCCATTCACACACTGGTGATGGCAAGCTACATTGTAGCCACAGCTACCCTGGGGCACACTGACAAAGGCGAGGCTGCCGGACACTGGCACCACCGGATCCTCTGACCACCACCAGTAGGCAACGGGTGAAGTGTCTTGCCCAAGGAAACAGCGACTGAGACTATCGGAGCCAGGACTCAAACTGGCAACCTTCCGATTACAAGATGAACTGCCAACTCTTGAGCCACGATCGCCCCAATCACATTCAGTGATGCAGATGATGATTTGGACTGTGACTAACCTGAAGACTAACTCTGTTTCAGATTTACTAAAGTGATATTCAGTAATATTTGTTATCAGTTATGATATTTTGACACTAATTTAGGTAATTTTATTATTGTAAAGCATTTCAAATAAACAGTAAAACTGAGATTTTATCCACTTGTTTTTGTTTGTGTGAGGGTCACAAGTCTGTGAATATAAAGTGAATGTAATCTCTAAGAGTTAAAACTAAAGATTGAAATATTTTGATGAACAGGAAACCATCACAAATGTTTACATGAACCAAATCAGTAAAAGTGGGAGATGGAGGATGGAGAACATGTAAAAAAAAAATCAGTTACTGAGCAGAACTAATGTGTGAAAATGTCACATCTCAGGTGTTCAGCATTAAAGGGAACATGAAACACTACATGTATAAAGGTTAATTTACATCATTGAGCCCAGCTCTCAAAAACTGACAAAGATGTAACTCTGACTGTGAATTTGGATTTAAGAAAGAATTGCTTAAAGGTATAAAAACATGTTCAGCGCCATCTTCTGTCAGTACAGAGCATCACATCACCAGGTCAGTTGGTTCGTTTCAGTCAAAAGACTCACATTAGGTTATGTTAGGTAACTAATAACAGAACCAGAAACTCAGGGAAAATAAGGGCACTAAAACTAAACATCAGTTTAATGGAGTCACTAGCTGCACCTCGTGCCTGTCCCATCTGTGGCTTCCTGTTGGAGAACAATAACATTTATTATAAAAACATCATCTGCCCTCAATGTAAAGTAAAGTTCTGTTCTGTGTGTTTGAGTCTTTACAGAGAGTGTAAAGTTAACTGTACCTTACAGGCTTTGTTTAGGAGGTGCAGCCCTCAGACACACCTCTGCACCTGTGTGGAGGAGGAAATCATGCTGATTAACTTTCACTGATTTAAACATGTGGTCTCTGATATACACATGGTATTATTTGTTGTGTGTTCTGTATTGTGAAGATTTTTTGTGCAAAACATGTGAAACTGAAATGACTCTGCATCTTCTTCTTTACACATTTAAGTAGCCTAATCTTCAGAGCAGGTGATAAAGAGGCAGCTGGAGAAAATGTTTTATGTATAAAACTGGTTTCAAAGTAGCTGTTAGTCAGCCAGCAGGTGATAAAAACATCCAGGAAGCTCAGACTTTGTATCCAGTGTGTCTGTACATTATGTGTTTCTGTGAGGTGGAGATCTAACAAACCAAACACTCAGTGAGACTGTTGTGACTGTACCTGCGGGTCCCATCTTCATTGTAGTAAACAGCACTCTCCTCTGGTGTGTCATGTTCCCCTGTGAAGATGATCAAATTCATCCACAAAGGGGAAAAAAGCGTTTTTAAAGGATATTTGTTTCATTTTAAACTGCACGG
Source organism: Oreochromis mossambicus (assembly GCA_922035795.1). Classification (NCBI taxonomy): domain Eukaryota; kingdom Metazoa; phylum Chordata; class Actinopteri; order Cichliformes; family Cichlidae; genus Oreochromis; species Oreochromis mossambicus. Next base: position 40,848 of record CAKLIZ010001254.1, read on the forward strand.
GTTTTATGTACTCACTGTTTGTTCTAAGATCTTTAAACTCAATAAGAGAGGAGGTGACGTCGTCATATTCATCTGAACCTGAAATGTTCATATTTTTATTTACAGGATTGTAAAAACATGTCACATGGAATTAGTTTCATTAAATCAAAAACAAGTTTCATCTCTAACTGTTCTGTGATTTCCAGCACATATACTGTACCATTTCTGTTTTTCACTTGTGTGACTGATTCATAGACGTCAGCAGTACCTAAAGAAAAAAACAAGCCAGGTTCACATTAATCATTTTATTACAGTTACACTAAAGATCAGAGCAAAAACAGAAACACTGTGTGAGTCAAAACCAGGACTGTAAGATCTTTAAATGTTCTTTGAAAAACTGCTGAACACAAACTGAACCTGAGAAATATTTGTGTTAATGGAGGTTTAATAAAAGTCAATATTAATAATGATAATGATTGTTTTAAGTGCTGACCATGTTGAAGAGAATCGTACACAGCAGTTTCATTCTGGTTGACTCCATGATTTGTGGAGGAGCCCGGACTGTGACTCTCAGACTGGATCGACCTAAAACATGAAATAAACACAATAAACTCAAAAGTAACTGATGTTTGTTTAAAATAATAATAAAAAGTATTTTACCAACCTGGTGAAGCAGGAATCTGTGAAAGAGACAAATGTTATTACACATGTTTGTCATGTATAAATTGTTCCACTGATATTTTGTGTCATGAGATCAGAATACATGTATATGTGTGAATAATTAAAGTGTATGTAGTAAATAAACTCTCTAATACAGCATGAAAAGAAGAGGCTCTTACACTTGGACTGTCTGCAGCGATACAACAAGAGCAGGAGAATAATAATGAGAGAGACTCCACAAACCAGTCCAACCATCAACCACACAGGAGATGAAGAGCTGTCAGCTCCTGACACAGTTACTGTAACAACAAATAATAATTAAATAATAATTAAGTATTAACAAAGTATAATATTTATTATTATACTGCATATTTCAGTTCTCACAAAATAGATCCAGGTGACTTCAAGTCTTAATTCAGACAATTGAAAAATTCATCAACTGTTTTGATCCTGCTCACCTTTAACTGACATCCAGCTCTGTGCTGACTCTCTTCCTGAGTACTGACACTTGTAGAAACCTTCATCAGACTTTGACACTGCAGAGATCTTCAGCTCCCCTCGGGTATCATTTTGAATAAGTTTGTCATTGTGATAGAAAAACACATTGGAAAGTATTTTTTGTGTTCTCAAACTGCAGCTCAGACTAAAAGAAGCTCCCTCAGTCACAGGATGAACAGGACTCACCAGGATAGGACCATTACCATCATCTGTGAAACAATCACACACAATTGTTTCAGTCACATCAGCTGGTGCATAAGCTTCAGGGAGATTTTCACAGAAGCGACTCTGTGAAACAGATGATCAATTTGTATCCAGGTAAGACAGAAATGCATGTAGTATATAAAGTGGAAAGGGTGATGCTTTTATTTTATAAGCTCATAATGTGATCTAACAGAGACTAACTTAGTAACTGATCTAAGGGTTGTGAATAGAATAAAATAAAAGTAATTACATTTAAAAACGTAAACACCAAGAAGGCCTGTGGGCCTGATGGTGTTTCAGCTTTTCTCTTTAAACATTTGCTGATGAGCTGAATCCAGCTTGGAGTCCTGTTGATATCAGCTCTATCCCTACAATATAGAAAAAGGCTGCAATCAGCAAAATAATGACCTGCAGCACTAACAGCAATAGTAATGAAATCCTTTGAATGCAGTATGGTTGCGCACTTGTGAAGTGAAGTACAATTTGAATATAATGTTGGGAGAAGCACTGATGATGGCTTGATTACTATAACTCACTTGCACGATTGTTAATTATGATCTAAGCTGAGCGTTTGATACCACAAACACTTATACACTATTAGACAACATAATACACATGAAGGTGGATCCCTATATAATTAGATGGTTGTTTGACTTTTTTCATTAAAACACAACAGGAAGTGAAAGTCAGTTCTACTCTTTCACACATACAGGTTATAAGAACAGGAGTCCCACAGCTCTACTATTCTTTTCATATTATATAAAAACAACTGTAGAAATCAGTATACAAATAACTATGTGATTACATTTTCTGCTGATACAGCAGTTCTTAGTCTGTTAACCAAAGATTCAGATGTTGCCATTTACAAAACTGAGATTGAAAGGATTGTGCAGTGGTGTAAGAAGCCCAACTTCATGTTAAATATATAGAAAAATAATCATCATCATAATTATAATGATCTATGATGAAAGATCTATTGGAGATCTCAGCCTGGTTTTAATGACTGGAGAGAAGTTTGAACAAATGACAACATTTCAGTGTTTAGATGTTCAGTTACAGTGGGTTCATCATGTGGATCGTTCGTATAGTCAGCATTTGCATTTTTTAGAAGGCTGAGGGTCCATGTAGTAAAAAAATGCATCATGTTACTATTTTCAATGGAGACTGTTGAATCTGTTATCTGTTATGGTATCACTACATGGTTTGGCAAACTTTCTGAGCTCAGATCACGAATTCAAAATTTGGTTAAGAGGACTGGAAATATAGGAGTCAAATTATTATCAATACAATTGCTGGATCGTTATGGATGAAATTGTGAGTGAGTGTTTGTATGTTTGTTTCATTTTTGCATGATGTGTTTCCCTAAATTTCTCTGAACGGAGACAATAAAATTTCATCTAATCTGATGACAGAGATGTTGAGATTTTAGGGTTTTATTCTGACAGAGGAAATATAAAATACTAATTTAATTAGAGAACAAAAACCAAGAATAACTTGATGTTTTTGTGCCTAAAACTGTCGGAAGTTCTCATTTTTGTTTGTTTTGCCACATAAAATTACTTCACAAACAGCAAAGCTTTTCATGTGACGCCTAAATCATTCAGATCCAAGAATGGTAAATGGTAAATGGCTTGCATTTGTATAGCGCTTTACTCAGTCCCTGAGGACCCCAAAGCGCTTTACACTACATTCAGTCATTCACACATTCACACACTGGCAATGGCAAGCTACATTGTAGCCACAGCTGCCCTGGGGCGCACTGACAGAGGCGAGGCTGCCGGACACTGGCGCCACCGGGCCCTCTGACCACCACCAGAGGGCCTGGTGAAAATGAGAGGAAAATGTATAATAACATACTCTGTACAGTGATGTTGACTGCACTGC
>CAKLIZ010001255.1:0-32198 GCA_922035795.1 Oreochromis mossambicus
AGAAAAGTCAGAGTCCCAGCCATCTTTGTTGCAAGAGAGTGAAGTTTCTAATCCCTAAACCTAACCAAGGAATAAAAAATGGCAGATTAGCCTGGGTAAAAGACCAAAAGTTGAGGCACACAACGATGTGCGCTGCTGACAAAGTTTCTGGGCTGCCTTTCCTCAAAACACCCATCCCTCAAGATTCTCTCCATTTAAAGCAATGCATTATCAGAGACTGTAACATCTAGTCCTTTTACTGAATAAGGGAGTCTGAAGTTTACACATGTAAACAGCTAGTCATGGTCATTTTGAAAAATATAGATACATAAATGTTCAGCCAGAAAAAAAGAGACTATATAACAGCATACAGTGTTGATTTCACAAAGCTTAAACATTAAATGATGAAAGAGAAGAAAGGAAGGTGTAAGCCTAAAGCAGTTATTGCATTTATTAAAATATTCTTCATTATTGTTTCTGATTTCTGAAAAATTCTACTAAAGACAGTGAATTCATGTCTTGAAAGCCTCAAAATTTGTGAAAAATGAATCCTCTCACGTTTGTCCAGACAAACTTTTTTATTCTTTTTTATTAATTTTTCTCCAAACATCAAAAATATGACAATTCATCTAAATATCTGCGAATCAAAGAACTACAGAAAATCACATCATATTTTCCTAAAACCTTGAAATTTGTGCCATAGTGAAAATATGATAACTTACATTATTTCATGATGTTTGTCGAGCAGTCAGTTCTTTGGATGTGAGGTTTTTAAAGAAGTGTTCAACAAAAATGTAAAATGAGGAACTAACACAAAAGATACAGTGAGTGTGAAAATGACCAGAAGTAACTGTAAACAATGCCACCTTTTTTCTTACCACCATCTCTGCAACACAGAACATGCTGTAAACATTTGTATTCACTCACATTATTAACTTGTATTTGGTTTTGTTCTTTGGGGGGGGGGGGATGACTGAATGCCTGAAGTGACCAGAGTGATGATTTCTTCTTTAAATAAGAGAAAAATTGTATTTTATTGTATTGAATCTTTATTTTGAACATGTTAAAAATACAACCACATAGAAATAATTAAAACAAACTATTTCAGCAAATAAAAATTCTGTTATGTATATATTAATGTTGACAAAAACTGAACTCATTTATCACTCCAGCGACATTTGAAACTGTCCTTCATGGATTTTGTGGTAATAACACAAATCGACGCTAGGAGGCAGTGTTTTCACATCTGAGTACTGACTCGTTCATTTTCATTTGCTTTTTAAAAAAAAAAATTAATAACAGCAAAAATGCTTAAAAAATATTACTTCAGACTCTCACTCGAATCACTTTGCAGCTGTTGTGTTTTTATTCAGTGACTTTGTGAATTTATTGTTTCACGATCTTTAGTTAACAAGCCTGCAGAGGATTTGGAGTCCTTACACAGTCAGATATTATATCTTCAAAATATTTATAAAATCTGTTGGTCATCGTGTTTCATTAACCAAATGCCCCTTATGCTGTTTAATTGTGTTAATAAACGACTCGTGCTGAAATGATCCGTAGATTATTCGGAAACACGTCAGCTGCTCTCGCCAGAGATTTGCTCTTCTTACACCGTCAGTTATTAATTTTACTGCTTGTATTTGATCATATACAGTGTTGGTTGATCCATGACGAGCACCATTCATGCAGTCTATGTGACTGCTGCTGTACTGTCAAAGGGACATCATGGGCTTTGTGTTGATATCACATTTGCAGGGGCTGGGCTAACAGAGGAGGTGGACTTTCTTTTCAAAATTATGAAATTGCAGCGTCAACATTTTATGGCCACATCAGACGTTAACTGACCCCCCCCCTCCTCAGATATTATCATTCTGTCACTTAAACTAATAGCGTCTTTAACTTGAGAGACTTCGTATTTGAAAATATGAGACCTCATATTTTCCATACTTCAGGAAGCAGAGGGTAGGTTTTGGCAGAAAGGATTTTACTCCACACTGTATTAGGGGAGTCAGTCTTACAGCCGTCAGGGGAGGAGGTGGAGGAGGGGCAGATATCAGAGCAGGAAGTTGGAACCTTAGTTGCAAAAGAGACAGTTTGACAGCAGCTAGTGTCCATATTAAGAACTGTTTAATGCACTCTGACGATTTCAGGCATTATGATATTGTGGCGTGTTGGGGGAACAGCTAGTTCTCTCCCATCATGCCTTGGGACATGTGCTGCTGTTTAGATGTTCTTGTTTTATTGTTTATGGTTACGTTACTTTTAACTGTTATCTTGAATGTTGTGTTTATACTACTTTACAAAGTCACTGACAGTTATTGTTTTATAGAAAGAATGCAGTACCATAAGTGAGTTCTGTTATGCTGTTATTGACCCTTGAAGCACATTGTAGCACATGCAAATGTGTTCAATAAAGATTTCCCTCTATCAGCTTGTGGTTGAATAATAAGGTCAACCTCTCTCTGCGAGGTTCTTTGCAAGATTTCTCTGCATGTCACAATATCTGTAAGGAGAGATAAGAACTGATTCATTAGAATTGACACAAAACACACACCAGCTAAAAGTTTGGTTTCTTCTCTTATTTTGTGGATATATATAATTAACAATACATATACTAAACATATTACTATGCATGTTTACCCATGGAAGACATTTAACATGGAATAAAATAAAAACTGTTGAGCAGTTCAATTTATTCATTTATTGTGGTAATATTGGTGGTACAAGCAAGGTTCAGTTGTACATGAATGGCATTCAGGTGACAAGACATCTTACTCTAAACCAGTGGCTCCCAAAGTGTGCGTGGGGGGGGCGCCCCCTGAGGGTGAAACAGAGCCATTGCAGGGGGGGATGAATAAAAACAACAAAAGAATGCTTGGACACTGCAAGCATAATGGACAGGTTTTTGACAGGGCTCCCACACAAACGCAAAGCAGAAGATGAAGCATCGCAATACTTCCAAAACAACTTTCTTCCAAGCCAAAGACTAGAAAATATGATGAAGCATATTTTGCCTTTGGCTTCACCTGCACAACGGCGGTACCAAGGTAGGTATCCCCGACAAGGCATCCCCAACAGAATGTTTTTACCTGCGTTGGGAGCACAGCCTGGGCTGTCACAGATAAACAGTTTCCCACATTCTTGATTTTTAGTTTACAAACACTTCTTATAATGAAATTTTGGTGATGTTAACTCTATGCAGTAAAGTTACAGTGGGATACAAATAATATCAGGCTGATCCTGCCACAATTTGTACCCCCCGGTTCAAATCACAGACAAACAGTATCCTACAGTTGTTTATATTTTTAAACTCATTTTGCACAGAGAGACATTTTTTAAAAATGTATTGATAACAGTGTTGAATATTCTTACACAGTAAAAACAAACAAACAAACAAACAAACAAACAAACAAAACAACTATATGTAAAATAATTACACCATAAAGATGGTTTGTTTAGTGGTTTATGTTATTGTAACTTGTAATGTAATGCGGTTTGTTTATTTGTTTAATTGTTTACAAAAGTTTTAGGTATGAAATAAACTTCAATGGAGTTTGAAAAACAAAATATGGGTGTGTGTGGTGTAGTTCGGGATGTGTTTGTGCGGGGGGGGGACACTAATACTAATGCAGGACACTAATATGTGGCAGGTCTCACAAGGCATCTTAACTATTCAAGGTCTGTCTCTTAAACACAGAAAAGAGCAGCTGGGTAGATTATTAATGTCTCTATTTCTTAAACACTGCTGTCAAAAGATTATGTAACCTACTGATAAACATGTCCCTGCCCCAGCCTTTTCACATCAAATTCAAAATGAACATACTATCAAAAAATAAAACAAAGAAAAACTCTATGACCTGTTAAGTTAATATAAATTTACATTATCAGAAAACAGGATTATAGTCAGTATCAAAGCTTTAAGAAGAATTTTTGACAGGTTTTGCTCAATCCAAACCACTAAATTGAGCAGGTCCAGCACCCTTTAAAAACTGATATATAAGTGCTCAGTGGCTATTAAATGCATTCCAGCTGGGATAACCACATTTACTCAGGGCCTTCTTGATATGCTGTTCTTCTGCCTCCCTGGCCGCTGTGTCAGTGGGGATGGTGTTCGCTCTGTGTTGGAGCGTCCTAATGACACCCAGTTTCTGCTCCAGTGGATGATGAGAGTCAAACCTTAGATACTGATCCGTATGTGTAGGTTTACGGTACACGTCAGCTTTTAGATGTCCCCCATTACTGATGGAAATCTCACAGTCTAAGAAGGCTAACCTGCCACTTTTCATATCCTCCCTGGTGAATTTGATGTGTCGGTCCACCGAGTTAATGTGATCCGTGAAATGTGGTACGTCCTGAGATTTGATTTTCACCCAGATGTCATCCACATATCTGAACCAATGGCTTGGTGGTGTTCCAGGGTAGGATAGCAAAGCCCTCTTCTCCACTTCTTCCATGTACAAATTGGCCACGATGGGTGAAACTGGGGAGCCCATGGCACACCCATGTTTCTACCTGTAGAACTGACCCTTGTATGTGAAGTAGGTGGAATGAAGACACAGTTCCAAAAGCAAACACACTTGGTCGATGCTGAGAGTGGTCCTGCTGCTGAGGTTGGTGTCATCCTGTAATCTCTTATGGACTACCTCCAACGCTTCCGTGACTGGGATGCAAGTGAAGAGAGATGTAACGTCGTATGAGACCATGGTTTCATCTGCCTCCATAATGACATCTCTCACCTTCTCAACAAAATCCAGGGTGTTCTGGATGTGGTGTTCAGAGCTGCCCACCAGCGGGTTGAGGATCGAAGCCAGAAACTTGGAGATGTTATAGGTGACCGAGTTGATCGTGCAGACAATCGGTCTTAAAGGTGCACCCTGTTTATGTATTTTCGGTAAACCATACAGACTTGGTGTAGACTCCCCTGGGTATAGCCTGTGGTATGAGGTCCGGTCAATAGCCTTGTCTTGTTCTAACTGCTTCAGACAGTCTATGACCCTCTTCCTGTAGCCACTTCCTGGGTCTCGTTTCAGGGGCTCATAGGTATTTTCATCACTGAGTAGTGACAAAATCTTCTCATGATAGTCTTTCTGGTTAAGCAATACTGTGCACCTACCCTTGTCTGCTGGAAGGATGATAATGTTGTTGTCATCACTGAGTGAGTACCTTCCTCTCCTCCATGGTGATGTTGGATGCTGGGGGCTTTGCATTGCTGAGACAGGCCGAAACTTTCGTCCGTAGTTGATCTGCTTCCACTTCTGCAATATTGTTGTTACGAATTGCTGTTTCTGTGGCTGTGATCAGCTCCACTAGCGGGATTTGTCTCGGTGTGACAGCAAAATTCAGCCCTTTAGCAAGGATGTTTTTCTCTGTTTGGGTGAGCTGTCTGTTAGACAAATTCTTCACCCACTTGTCCACATCCTCGGTGTCACATCCTTGTCTCTTCTGGCCACTGAGGACACTCTCCGTATTTTGCGGTGGTTTCCGACGTACAACAAGTAGGTCAAACGTCTTAGCGTCTTAGCGTCTCTTCTTCCTGAGAAGACTGAGAAAGGCCCAGCTTCCACCACCGATCCTGACCACCTTCTATAGAGGCACTATTGAGAGCATTCTGAGCAGCTGTATCACTGCCTGGTTTGGGAACTGTGCCATATCGGACCGCAAGACCCTACAGCGGATAGTGGGAACAGCAGAGAAGATCATCGGAGTCTCTCTCCCCTCTATTAAGGACATCTACACCACACGCTGCATCCGCAAAGCCACCAGCATTGTGGCTGATCGGACACACCCCTCTCACACACTCTTCACACTCCTGCCATCTGGAAAAAGGTACCAAAGCATTAGGGCACACACATCCAGACTGTGCAACAGCTTCTTCCCACAAGCCATCCGTCTCCTCAACAAAAAGGAACTGGACTGATACACACACACACACACACACACACACACACTCTATCACTCAGCTCAACTCAACTACCTCAAAGCATTGAGACTGGACTTACACATCAATCTGAAAATGCTCTTTTTTGCACAATAATTTTTATGTTTACTGTTCCTGCACTACCTACATACCAAGTATGTTTACGGTTTCTAAAAACATCTTTGCACTACTTACCTAGTTAGAATAGTTAGTTTTAGTTAGATAGTTAGTTTTTGTTAATTTATGTTGTAATTTATGTTAGGTCAGCCTGCCCTGTCTCGAGCTAGCTAGTTTAGTAATTTTCTGTTAATTTATGTTGTAAATTTATGTTGCATGTAGCACCTTGGCCCTGGAGGAACGCTGTTTCGCCTCACTGTGTACAACTGTATATAGCTGAAGTGACAATAAAAGCCAACTTGAACTTGAACTTGAACTTGAAACTTCCTTTGTTGCCTGGTCTTAGACTTCTTGTGCTGTGCTAGACGAGCCTTCTCAGTAAAGTCAAAGACCTTTTTAAGAGTATTCTCATCTAAAAGCATTGTCAGTCTCTGTCGGATCCGCTGTTTGCTTATACTGACGTACAAGCTTTAGGCAGTCCTTGCCAAAGTGGGTTAAAACGTCTTATGATTAAGGAACTGACCTCCCAGCCCATTGTTCCTTCAGTGGGCTGGTTTCAGTCATTATGCAAATGTACTGTTTATAAGGTTTGGGGAAACCTGCAGTCAGCTGAGACTGAAGAAGTCACTTGGATGAGTGACGAAACGTTTCTCCCACAAAACGCTACGTCCAGATGAACAGACTCAACTTTTGGAGATTTACTTTCCTGGATGATTGAGAATGCATCAAGACATTCTGATCAGCAGTTCCTTTCAGGTTAGATATGCTTTGTAAAATCAAGTGAAGTCAGAATGAAGCTAAAGCAGCTCCACGGGTGTCATTTGTTCATAAATTGTCTGTATATGAATATAAAAACTTACCTATGAATGAAACATCTACACCAGTTTGTGAAAATCTGTATTTCAGTGCATTATTACACTCCAGTCTGAAATAATATTTAGTACTTTGAAAGACACGTGTATTATTGAAAGTTGTGGTGCAGTCTTTCTTTGTTAGATCTCCTGTCATGTCTTTAGTTGGCTTTAGTTTGGCAATATGACTGTTAAAGGAAGGTGAATCATTCCAATATGCTTTGCATGAATCATCTAAGTTATTTTTAAATCTGCTCTCTACATCAAAGGAGCAGGGGATGGTCACACAGGATCCACTCAAAACATTTATATTCTGTGGCATTTTGATGTTGAACGTTCCACACAGTGCACCTGAACACAATGATAAAAAATACAACAACAACAACAAAAACCCAAACAGTTTTATATCTTCCTTCTTCCTATAGATTTATCGTGTTACAGTGACTCAGTATTAAATTGAGATACTAATACAAAACACTTTTACTGTTAAATATCTCATAAATAAAAAAAGCCTTGGTGATGAATGTGCTTTACTGCACATTTCATCTTGAATAGTGATGTCAGATAAGCACATGTTGAGTTCCTCTCACTCACCCTTCAGCAGAGAACTAACAAGAAGAATAGTCCCAGCCATCTTTGTTGCAGGGAGTCTGAAGTTTACAAAAGAAACAATTTACATGATTATTTGTAAACTATTATCAAGGAAACGCTGTTAAGATGCAAGGTCACGTAAAGTCAAATTACCATAACTACTGGTACTTATAGTAATTTCGAAAAATATAGATACATAAATGTTCAGCTTACAAAATATCTGTATATAACAATGTACAGGGCTGATTTCACAAAGTTTAAACATTTAATGAGGAAAGAGAAGAAAGAGGAAGGTGTGAGCCTAAAGCAGTTATGCAATTTATAAAAATATTCTTCAACACTTAAACATAATTCATGTTTCTGATTTCTACAAAAGACAAAAAAAATTGAATTTATCTCTTGAATTTATTTATATGAGTGTGTGTGCAACAGGGCTTTCTCTGCCTTTCTGGAGGGCTTATATTTCACTAAAAACTAAAATGCATATCCACATAATTATGGATTATTATTATAACGATATTATGAAAAAACACTGTATTTAAAAAAATACATTAAGAAACAGAATATATTAGATTTATATTTCAAACATGACAAAATGTTGATTTTACAGCAGCATAATTATTGTATCTCTACAGTTTAAACATTAAATAAGCTTTCTGCCTCCACAGAGTGAATAGTCAAACAAAATGAATCCTCATAAATACACTATTTTATATTGATTACTTCATTTTTTTAATTTTAATTACTTCAAATAAATAATAAGGGAATTATTCTGGATCAGCACCATGATGCGAACTTGCGTCCACAGTATTTACAGTGTTCTGGAAAAATGTCACTGTATGTGCATGTGTATGAGTGTGTGTGTGCGTTTGTTTTATGTGTATAGCTTTCTTTTAAAATTATTACTCCTGATATAATATTGTCCAGACATGCCCTGTAAAGACACGAGGAGGAAACAGTGACTAAAAAGGAGTTGTGTGAGGCAGTAGATCCGTCAGCAGTGAGATTAAAAAGAGCACAGTTAACAATAACACATGTACCAGTTGTTACATTCCAGAGGTATTCCAGTATAAAAACAATAATAAACACACCACCTGTAATGTTTCAGTTCAATAACATTTTTTCTGTTATTACTTTATTATAGATTAGGAGCAAGAGTTTTTAAGTGTGGATCATTAAATAATAGATTAATGCAATAGCAAAGTGTGCCTTGTTATTAGATGGACAACAAGTGGAGAGTGATAGATGAGATGAGGAGATGGAAGAGAGGCAAAGAGTGATTCATAGGCAGAACCTAGTCTGTTTCTCACAGTTTTGTTGCCTTATGGTTCCAAGCGCTGTCGTCAATCTTTGCGTTTTATTATTATCTCATAACACTTGTTTAATCAGCTACCATCTCTCCTATGCAGTTTTTACAGTCTACAGTCTCAGACCAACACAGCCCTGCCCTCCAGCACTATCAGCAGCAGAAGCAGCAGCAACCCCTCAACAGCAACATTGTACCCAATCAGGTAAAACATAGGCTACATTTGCTTTGTATTGTCCTCACCTGATGACAGTGATATACTATGATGCGATTCTATATTAGATTCTTGATGATGAGGGTTGTTGTTCTTCGGCCTGGTTCTATGTGCTCCTTTTTAACTTTGAGCCCCCGCCCCTTTAAACATCTCTGCCTTGCCCTGTGACAATTTATCTAAATGTCTGTGAATCAAAGAACTAAAAATCACATCATATTTTCCTAAAGCCTTAATATTTGTACCATAGTGAAAATATGATAACTTACATTTTTATGATGTTTGTTGAGCAGTCAGTTCTTTGGATGTGAGGTTTTTAAAGAAGTGTTCAACAAAAATGTAAAATCAGGAGCTAACACAAAAGCCACAATGAGTGTGAAAATGACCAGAAGTCACTGTAAACACCACCACCTTTTTTCTTACCACCATCTCTGCAACAGAGAACGTGTTGTAAACATTTCTATTCACTCCACATTAATAACTAGTATTTGGTTTTATTACAGAGATTAAATGACTGAAGTGACCAGAGAGGTGTTTTCGTCTTTAAATAAGAGAATAAGAGAGAAGAATTAAAACAAATTATTTCAGCAAATAAATGTTCTGTTATATTAACACTGATACCAATAATGTTGAAAAAAACTGTACTCAGTTCATCACTTTTCACACTGTCCTTCATGGATTTGGTGGTAATAACACAAGTTGACACTAGGAGGCAGTGTTTTCATCTCTGAGTACTGACTCATTCATTTTCATTTGCTTTTTAAAATTTTAATAACAGTAAAAATGCTTAAAACATATTATTTCAGACTCTCACTCGAATCACTTTGCAGCTGTTGTGTTTTTTTTTTCTGTGACTTTGTGAATTTATTGTTTCATGATCTTTAGCTAACAAATCTGCGGAGGATTTGGAGTCCTTAAACAGTCAGATATTCATTTTATAACTTCAAAATATTTGTAAAGTCTGTTGGTCATTGTGTTTTATTAACCAAATGCCCTTCATGCTGTTCAATTGTGTTAATTAACGACTCGTGCTGAAATGATCCGTAGATTATACGGAAATTCGTCAGCTGCTCTCGCCAGAGATTTGCTCTTCTTACACTGTCAGTTATTAATTTTGCTGCTTGGAATTCATCATATGTTAACCAGGTAGCGGACGTGCTATTTAAAGCTTTATTTGTACAACAGCTCTAAATGTACATTTGGTGCTAGATCGGGTGTCTTCTCCCACTGTCAGCTCATAAGTTTAGCGGCTTGAAATGACTGAAACTATGAATGAGATGATGAGAGGATGATACAGCTCAGAAGAGCATTTATTCCACTCTGTTGATCTCCTTTACAGGACACTGCACTGCACTGCACTGTGGTCAGTCTTGTTCCAACTCACAAGGTGATGAGCTGGAAATAAATAAAAAAGCAAGACATAACAAAAATTAGAGCAAAAACCTCTGTGATTGGCCTAAATATAAAACTTTATTTGTATGATCAATGTTGCTACTTCCCTGCAGCATGAAGCATGCATTCTGACTAATTATGGATTTTGCTTAACAGCCTTAACAAGCGCCTTTTCAGCAGATCTTTTTAAATCACATAATGATTTTAAACACATATCTTAAATGTTTTTGTTATCATTTAACTTAAAGCACAAAAAAAAAGACACAGCAAACATGACATATTTGTAGCAGTTACCTCTAAAAAGTTTTTATATCTATTATTGCATAGCACTCTTTTTATGAAAATTTACTTGGGCGTATTCACACTCTACTTCCTTCCTCACAGTTCTAGACTCCACTTCATCATACAGGCCTCCCATCTCTAGTGCATTGCTCACAAAGTTTCTGTTAAACCCGTCCACCATACACTTCTCCTCTTCCAGATAAGAACTGCCTCGAGGATTCATGTCCACAGTCTTTTTGTTTTGTTTTTTTTTGCTCTTCGGCTTCCAGTTCACATTAGAGTAGACTCCATCAGGGCTGTCCACCTTCTTCTCTGAGTTTTCACTTCCACCTTCTATATTGTTTGGTCCAGAGTTTTGCTCGTAGGTGCTGCTTGGCTCAGTGATGATTGGAGAATGGACAGCGTCTGCGTCTCCCAGCTCATCAGTATTTGCATAAATGCCCTCTTCATTTGTGTTTGGTTTCTACAGTTGCATACAAAATATCAGTATTAGCAATAATGTACACCACCCTGTTCAATTACAGAAGTATTCAACCTTGAAAATAGCTTTAAAAAGAAAGTCATAGTACCTCATTTCCTTCTTCAGTTAGAGCCTGACTTGTAGCAGCTGGGGTATTTTCTTCTGTTAACTGACCTTTAGGTTTACAGGGATTATTCTGAGCTCTGAAAAGTAAAACAGAACATGTGTTAAGGATGGGAATTGCTAAGAAATTAGCAGTCCCCATTCCTTGTTCCTTATCTGATTTCTCTTATCGATTGTCATTGGCTTCTCTGCGGCTCCGCCTTGAGAATCAACACCAACGTGAAGAAGCAATAATGTTACATTCTTGAAATTAACTGCACGCTCTGTGGTCAAATGTTTGTGCATGTTGGAGGTATTACCCATCTTTGATGTGATCAGCTTTGGGGTCATTACTCAAAAAAGGTATTATATTACCCATATTACACAGACCACTTTTCTAAAGTACTACTTGTTACTACTTGTCGACGATACAGATCAGATACCAATACTTTGTATAAAAACTTCATGTGTTTGGAAAATAAAAATAAGAAGTAGTTTATTTCAAATTATACCATCAGACATCAGACTACTTGTTCTTATTGCTTAATTAAGAAGAATTATCATACTAGTAATAAAAAAACCTAAAAAGTCAATTTCTACATTTAAAAGTATTCAATTAACAATCAAAAACAAATGTGACTGATTGAAAACAATGATAAAACTGAGAGACATTTTAAAGACACATTAATATCTATCTGTATGAAATATTTTGAGGTTGTATTATTATTGGAAGATGAAGTCATCTAAATGATTGATCCCAATAATATAGTTACTTTCCACCATGTTTCTTTTAATAATAAACTACAAATTGACCCCAAATTATAAAATTATCAATATTTTAATAAGAGAATCGATTCAAGAACATAAATATCTGGCATCGGAGGATACAGTAGTACTTGCATAACTTTAGAATGAAGTATAACAGAACTGACAAGCATGTGAAGTAAAACTTGGTACTTCTGTTTCTCCAGTTGTCGACCTACCTGAGAAAAAACAGCAGAACACACAGTATTACAGGCAGTAACACTGCAAGAATGGAGAGGATGACTGGATACAGAACAGAATCTAAAAGACAAAAATAAAGATAAAAATATCCTGTATAGAGAACTCAGATTGGTTAGTTGTTTCTTGTATGTATGACATACAATTTGATATACAGTTTGACAATTTTAAAGAAAAAGGAGGAAAAATGGCTAAGATAAATAAGTATATCAGTATAGCCACAATATATATTTTATTTATTGCTTTTATTTGTCATCTTGTTGTTAAACAGCAATGCTTTACTATACTGATTTATTTATTGTATTATGAAGCGTATGTTTAAATTTAATGTTTAATATCTGTAATCACTCATCTTCCTGCTTTTCTGAGTCTTTTCTGGCTGCTAGTCTGTTCTTTTCATCTCTTCCACCCAAACTGTTAAACGCAAAGCTGACATCATTGCTCTTCTCTAATCATCTTCTTGCCAGCCTTCTCTGAGTGAATCAAGACTGATTGGCCATTCTGCATACTTTTAGTCTTCTGTCATTCTGCCTTTCAGACTCTCATTCTTATCCACCTCCAGCCCATCTCCACCTCACCCTGGTCGCTCAGAGCCCAAGTTAAGACTCCGTCTTCATCTTCACCAGCATCAGCGCCCAGACTCTGGTCCTACTTCCTGTCGCTGCTAGGTTCGTTCTGCTATGCAGGGTCACTGGAGTCTTAACTTCTGTATCTTAATAAATCATGTTTAATTCTTTCAAATTATGTCTTCTTATTAAAACATAATGTTCGTTTTTTAATAGTTTAAAAAAATAGGATCAATTTACTTGTCTCGTGTACATAATAACTACAAAATTAGATTTTATCATACATTGGAGTGTGACTGCAGTCTTCTGTGGAGTGGTGTATTATGGGTTATTTGAAGCATTGAAAGTGTTGAAAGAAAGGGAGAGAGGAGTCAGTCAAAGTCAAAATTTGCAAAAATTACTGATAAGATGTACTAACAATTTTTTTAAAAAAGATGTGAATAAAGATGTTCATGACTCAAAGAAATTAACATTCTTATGTGTGTTCTGACAATCACACTTTAAAGCTGTAAATCTGTTAGTTTTGTGTCTCTGGCAAGTTGTTTTGTTATATTTGAGGACAGTGTGGTTGAGATATTATGATCATCTGTACATATGGTAGATCCCAGTAAATGTCAAACAAAGGATAAAACGTGAGTATTAAGTGACAATGGTGTTTATATTATTAGCTACTATATTATATTCAAAAATCTCATTTTCAGCATTACAGAAAAATGTCTGTCTGCTTATGAAGACTTTAATGTTCAAACTGGTTCCTGTTCCAATTAAAGTACCAGGTGTAGTTTTCTACTGGTGGTTTGGCATTACTGCTGCAGGTCAGACTCACATTGCTGTTCTCTGGTACTGGACCAGTGGGACTGACTGAAACTGTGATGTTTTTATTCTGCTCAGTATTTCTCCATGTTTTCCTTCTCTGCATTTCCTTCCTATAGTGTTGTGTCTGATTTTACCTTGTTTGTTATTGTTACTAACTTATTCTTAGTAATTGTGTAGTGATTTTTGGTTTACTTGACTCTTCTTCATTAATTGTCTTGAATCTTTGTGGGAGCCTCTAGTGACCCTCCTGTGTTTCATTACCTGATTACCCTTTGTGCATATAGTGTTTTGTCCTTTGCTGCAGTCTGTTCACATTTGTTGTGTCCATCCCAGGTGTGCTTTTGCCAGTTTTTAAGATTACCCATTTTTCCTCATTTGGTGGATTCTTGACATTTATGGACATTTATGACAAGTTGTTTTTCTCGGCTTTTCTCTTTCTAAAGACCCTGCCCATTTCCAGTAAAAAAAAAAAAAAAAAATCTTCTATCTTTATCTTTATCTTTATCATCTGATTTATTGATGCAAGCTTTAGAGCCATTTGATGAAGTTTGATTTTTTTTTTGTTCTTCTTACTATGTACCTAATATTGTGCCTGTCAGAAATCCCTACATTTATTAACCAATACTTAAATTACCTACTTGTAATGTGATTATTGTCAGTCTCAGAATTTGACTCTACGCCAAAGATCAGTTACAGATTTTAGTTTCATTACAATAATTCACGTATTGTACATCCTTCAATCCTATTAATGGAATTCTAGTTGGGATATGTAAAGAGTAAATATGGAAAATTAATACATACATTGAAAATCTATTTGTAGGTTTCTTGATCGTTCACATTCAAGTGCATTTGTAGCCTTGCAGAAAAATTTACTTTTTACTTTTGAAACAGTAACAATAAAAGACTGTCCAGTCCTAGTGAGAGCCTCCTGGTCTCCATCAGCTCTGTACCAGGTGTAGTTCCTCACTGCTGGGTTGCCATTACTGCTGCAGGTCAGACTGACATTGCTGTTCTCTGGTACTGGACCAGAAGGACTGACTGAAACTGTGATGTTTTTAGGTGAATCTGAAATATGATAATGAAAACTTGCACTGAAATGTTAAGACAATTTTATATACAGAAAAAGTGTGAAGATCTGGGATGTGATCAGTTGGATCTGACATATCTTGTTAAGAATTTCACTCTTCAACTTGTGATGCCATTTTCTTCCTCTAAGAACTGGTAAAAAGCAAACAATTTCAAGTTTCATCTTAAATTGTGTAAAAACTGTGAAAATGAGTGAAAGTGACAAGTTGTTTTTCTTCATCTAAAACGTTTGAATACCCTTCTGGTTTTCAATAAAACACTGTTATTTTGTCTTTGTGATTGTCTCTGTTTTTACTTTTGTTAAAAGTCTTTTGTCTGAGAACAAATGAAGCAATCTAAAAGGGAATTTGTTTAACGCAACATTATACACGGAGAAACTACAGCTGTGTTTGCACTCTTAATATAACAATTCTTTGTAAAGTGACATTAAAAAGTCAAAGCTGGTGGTTTCTGCAATTCTGTTTTCCTCTATGAGAATTAAGAGTGAACCTAAATACTTATAGAAGCTCGTGTTTTCCTGAAAAACAAAATGTGTTAAATCTACATGGTGTAACATAAGGGAAAAAACTATATTTAAAATGAATACTCTCACATGTGCCACTGTAAATGTATTTTTTGTAACCCTAAGTCAGTATTAGAGAGTTCCTGAGAAAGTAAAAAAGTTAGGTAAGTAATTAACAAAAGGAAGACCAATGGTTCGCAGAAATCATCAAGACAATCATACTTCAGTAAAAGTTGTGAAACCAAAAGTGTACGTATCATCAATTCCAAACTTTCAAACGTGACGTTACAAAAGTCAAACCAAATAATTAAAATAATTACATGGTTGCCTGATTAATTTATGTCTTATTTAAACCAGGTCAAACACTGAGTGGCAGTAACTTTTAATTTTAGAAGAGAACAAATAAACTCACATGAAATATCAGGCGTTAAACTTGTTTCAGCAGTGACATCAGTGCTACCACGATTTTTCTGGTAGGCAGCAGTGCAGGAGATTTTATTTCCATGATGGAGGTGAGAAGCATTGAAATTCATAACAGAAGTCTTGACTTTAGTTTTGTCCTGATTCTCCTGCAGTGTCTCCTGACTCTGACCCAGGTTAGGGGTCCATGTCAGAGCTGGAGGATGAGACCAACATGGAGCTGGAGCAGAGCACGTCAGACTCACTGAGGTTCCCTCCTTCACCTCCAGTGTGGATGGAGTCAGAGTCGGAGAGGGAGGATCATCTGTTGGGAGGAAACATTTTGATCAGTCAATAAACAAATGAGCAGCAATTACTCAGGTTTTTATGTGCCGTGTAAAATCCACTGAATTCAGAATGAAGTTCAAACAACTCCACAACTGTCATTTGTTCGTGAATCATCTGTAAATGGGTATAAAAACTTACCTATGAGAGAAATATGTACACCACCAGGAAAAATGTATTTCAGTCAGGGCCGATTTTAGCCCATTTTTGGGGGTACTTCAGCACCCCCAAAATGAATCAAAGCACCCCCAAAGATTTCTTACTTTTTTTTTTGACAGTATTTGCTGTTTGTGTGACACACTACTAAAAATATAAAAAGCATACAGTACTTGGTTGAGACGGAACATTTTAACAACAAAAGTATAGATAACCCCTCCCCCCTCCCAAAATGGTTTGTTCCAGCTCGCCCCCACTCTGGCTCTAGGGTCGTTGCTGCCAGAGCGATGGTAGCTGAGACGCAGCGGAGCGGAGGTGGAGTGCCTGGATTAAAACAGGACATATTAGCAGCATTTAACCTTCAGTTACTCTTTATGTAGTTAGATAGGAGTCATGTTTCTTTTTAGCTGAAAAACATTACACCCAGGTAACCTGCAGTGTTGAAAACGTGTTTTCCAATGATGTTTGCTACCCTACAATCCATCCTACTCTGTAGTAAATTCA
Organism: Oreochromis mossambicus; assembly: GCA_922035795.1. Taxonomy (NCBI): domain Eukaryota; kingdom Metazoa; phylum Chordata; class Actinopteri; order Cichliformes; family Cichlidae; genus Oreochromis; species Oreochromis mossambicus. The sequence continues at coordinate 16,588 of CAKLIZ010001255.1, forward strand.
GCGACATTTGACCGTCCTGTTGCTCCCACTGAAATGTATACAGCCTATTTAAAATCTAAAACTTAAAATTGTCCGTAGCCTGCTGTTGTTACCACTGTCCTGTTTGAAATGGATACTAACTAGCTAACTGACTGGATACCCATTAACCTTATAACTCCTGGTGTGTGTGTGTGTGTGTGTGTGTGTGTGTATATACAGAGAGACAGCCAGGTTCATAACGGATATAAGGAAGTTTTTTCAAAAACAGGAGCCACATTCAGGTAAAAGTGTAAGAACAAATGATCCATCAATAAAGGATAATGTTGGATCAGTGTTTCAATATTTATATCTGTTATTAGATGTTCATGTGGTTTGGTTATTTGCCTTTTGGTTGAAAGTACACTGAGAGAGGACTTTTCGTTAGTGATCTTAATAATTTCTTTTTTCATATTAATGTAATTTTTCATCTAATTGAATACAATCTATTTGTGTATGATTGTCAGTCCAAAGAGGGAGAGAGGAAAGAGGGAACGTGAGGAGAAAGTACAAGGTCAGGAAGAACCAGGTAAGAAAACAGACAGGGAACAGTGACAGGCAAAACAGAAACCATTAAACTGACGAAGAGAAAAAACCTGATTTTATTCATACAATCAGGAAGTTGTGTCCTCCCTATATTAAAGCTGCTATACAGAATCTGCAAAACAAACTGGGCTGAAACATTTTTGACCCTCTTTAACAACATTCCAACATAACATTATCATTGATTGGGGAGATTAAAATTAATTATATATTTTTATGTGGTTCAGCCACAACTCCACTAAAACCTCAGCCAGTAACAGGTAGGCCAACTTTTGGACCGTCCAGTTGTCTGTATGACTGCCGCATACAGACTTAGGCGGCAGAGAAACACTTATCAGTGTTTCTCAAACTTTTTACAGTGTGTACCACCTGAGAAAAATGTCAAGCTCTCCCAAGTACCACTATGAAAGCATGAAACTCATAAATCTTACAACACAAAATTAGTATTATTAAATTAGTTAAATTAGTATCTGCAGTAAAGATTTTTTCATACATTGTATACATTCTACCACAGGCAAAGTTGCCTCCATTTTTATAGTTTTTTATTAATATTTTGCAATAATTTATTCTGTTTTGGGAGTGTTTTTTATGTATCTGTATTATATTATACATACACATTAAAAGTGAATCTCTGTCCAAAACATGCACTCAGTTTACTTCTTACTCACTATGAGCATCATTTAAATAACCTTTATCAGATTTGATGGTTTTGTTACAGACTTCTCAAAAAAGTGTTTTGCTTTTCTTTCACAAATGTGGGGATTAAATTGTGTTAAAATGTACAAAACAGTGATGTCATGTTTTGTGACGAGGACCCAGGCACAGAGAGACTTGTTGAATTTAAGAATCTTATGATTTAATAAAGAAATTTGCAGACTTGCACAGAGATGGCAAAATTATGATGACTGATAACGGAGATGAAGACAACAGACGATGAGGACAGGGAGGAACAGGGGTTTAAATGCACCAAGGAGACAGTCAGAGGGAACTCTGTACAACTGGAGACATTTAAGGATGCAGGGACTGACAGAGACGGGGAAGAAGTCTCATTGTGACGTGTAAAGCTTATCTTGCCTGGCTGGGCAGCTCTCTGGGTGCTCAGCACCCCCAAAGCTCTGATCCTAGAATCGCCCCTGATTTCAGTGCATTATTACACTCCAGTCTGAAGTAGTATTTCGTAGTTTGAAGAAGACTTGCATTTTTGAAAGTTGTGGTGCAGTCTTTCTTTGTTAAATCTCCTGTCATATTTTTAGTTGCAGTTAGTTTTAGATTTTTACCGATCCAATATGCTTTACATGTATCATCTAAGTTATTTTCAAATTTGCTGTCTACATCAAAGGAGCAGGGGATGGTCACACAGGATCCTCTTAAGACATTTATTTTCGGTGGCATTTTGACCTCCCATATTCCACACAGTGCACCTGAAACACAACACAGCGATTTTTAAAGAAGAAATGAAATCTGTAATTTACAGCAACAATACATTTTTTGTCCCTACTCCAGAGTTATCACTGTTACAATGACTTTATTGTTTCATTTAGATATTAACAGAAACATTTTGATGTTAAATGCCTAATTAACGTGGACAGTCTTGGTAGTTTTACTAGATGTTTCATGTTAATGATATCTGAGACACTAATATATTAATGTGTAAATGTTTTAAATTAGCACAGGTGTAGCATTGACATTATTTTGAATAATGTCATTATTATTAACAAACTAAATAATCTTTATACAAAGCAGATGTTTTCTTTCACTCACCCTGCAGCAGAGAACTAATGAGAAGAAAAGTCAGAGTTCCAGCCATCTTTGTTGCATAAAAGTGAAGTTAAAAGGAGTCTGAAGTTTACACATGAAACAATTTACATCATAATTTGTTAACCAAAGCTATTAAGATGGAAAGTGATGGAAAGGATCTTTTAAAGTATTCTGTTAAAACTCTCAAATTAAATTACAGAATCTTTAGTGGGTTAGCTTGACAAAACCGTAACAACACATATTTTTCAGTCATTGGAAGAAAGAGGGGCTCATTATTATCTTTGAAATAAGTAACTATGATAGTAAAGGTGATTTTGCAAAAGCCCAGTGTTGCCATGCATCGGCACTACTAATCTGTTAATATAAGAACATACAGCTTCAATTTTACACAATTTTTAACATCAAATGATAGAAGAAAAGAAAGCGAAAGTTGAAGAAAAATTTGCCGAACAAGTATGTAATTTCTTAAAGCGTTCTTTTTGAAATAAACGTAATTTATGCTTCTGATACACTCAGGAAAAATCTTCTGAATACAGTTGAGCAATAGCTTAAAGGTCAGAATACCTAAAACAAAAATAACCACTCACCTTTTATTCCAGGGGAAATTTTTGACTTTTTCTTCCGTTTTTTTCTTTCAAACTTATGAAAGTATGATGACTCTAAATAGCAGTTAATCAAAGAATGATAGACAATCATGTAGTCCTTGCATAAAACTTTGACATTTGTACCTTATTGAAGACATGATAACTTATCTTAACTTCTCACAAGGTCAAAAAAGAAAGGCAGTTCCTCAGATGTGAGGTTTTTTTTAAGAAGTACTCGAAAAACGATATTAAATGAGGAAGTAACACAAAATCCACTGCAACGGCAAAACTGGACGTTTGTTACCAGAAGTAGCTCTACACAGTCCTGCCTACTTTTCTGACTATGATCTCTGTAGCACATCTTACACCACTGAACATGCTAGAAACATTTGTAGTAATAATGCTACTGTAGAGATCAAATGACTGATTGATGTTTTCATCTTTAAACAGGAGGCTGAAACTCCAGTACACTATTTCTGCAAATAAAGGTTGTATTACATTGCTATTAATGTTGAAAAAAAAAAAAAAACCCAAACAACAGATTTTGTTCCTTATTTTCTTACTACTCTCGACCTAAATGTGTCAATAACAAAATAAATTATTAAATTCAATAAGTAACACAGAGTATAGGGTGCAGTCTTACAAATATCTTGGCACAATTTGTGACCATCCAGGGCTCTAGACTAACTTTTTGCCAGGGTTGCACTGGTGCGCCTAACTTTTTTTCTTAGGTGCACCAGCACAACAGTTAGGCACACCCAAATTTTTCAACTGCATCGCTTAACCCCACTGTTTTACATGTTCATTTTTTTTTTAAGCTGCTGTCCATACAAACACTATTAATTTGTAAATGATTAACTAACAATCTTGTCAACACAAAGTTCTTTATTTGGAGCACATTTCTACAAGAAAGATAAGTTACTGAAAAACTGCTTGTGCTTAAAGTGCTTTGGACACTTGGGCAGAGCATTTATCACGACATATAATGTGTTTTCTGGATACACTGTGCTTTTTCAGCGTTCAAAGATTGATGGCTCCATGTCAGAGCACTGGCTATGAATTTCAGACAGATCAGGCCTTAACAAAAAAGTTATCAATAGTTCTTTTCATCTTTTCTTATTACCCACAGCTACATCCACTCCTAGGCTACTCACTAGGCCTGGGTATCATCACTGATTTCTATAATCCATTCGATTCCGATTCACGAGGTCCGGATTCAATTCGATTCAGTTTTGCCTCAGACAGTCAGAAATATTATAATTCCGATCATTTATCAGTACTGACACTTGTGAGACTTGTGTAAGCATCACAGCAGATGCCTTTGTGCCTTTGTGTCAAAGTAACTGAGGATAAAACACAGAAAAACATGAAGGAGATTTTCCTGGCCTGGCTTTTTATAGTGGATAAACTTAAAATTATTCTGCAATATTCTGCAATTTTGCATAATTTTAAAAAAGTTTAAATTTCTTCAGTATTGAACAGCAGAAATTAGGCTTTCTTGTCCGAGGTCATTTAAGTGAAAAAAAGAAAAAGAAAAGAAAAAGACAGCGGCCGACAGTGCTGTAAACAACGGCATACTGGTGGGTAATAAGCGAATGAATAATGAAGAAAACAGAGATTTGAGATGGGAAACTGTTCTTGAAGTACAGAGAGAGAGAGAGAGAGAGAGAGAGAGGGAGCTGTGCATGAATTGCGATTGCATCGGGGTGGAAGCAAAACAGCAAAAGTAAGAGGGAATTAATGACGACATTTATGAAATGTGAAGCGTAGTTTGGATTTTCTTTTGCTGCTGGTTCAATGATTTTTGGTTGGAGAGAGATAAAACCTGCAACTGTGGGCTTTCAGTCCCAACGGCGTGTCCGTGTGCGGGCCGTCGGGTGAGAAAGCCGAGAAAGAGAAAGCTGATTGATGCGTCGGGTTCGCGCTCTGTGTTTACGTCTTTGTGTGGAGTCCGTGTACCTGCTCTCATTTGCTGTTTGGTGGTTGTTGAAATAGTTTTGTGAGCCTTAACCTGAGATTCTGGCGTTTCTGGCAAAATACATTTAGATTTATAAGTCGATTCAGGATTTAATGAATCGATATCGCTTTATTTAAGCTACTCACCTCTTTCTGTCTGCCTGCACTTGCAGAGAATTGCAGAGAATTCTATTATATTTTTTTACTCGAAAAGTTGGTGCGACCTGGGATTTTTTTAGTCGCATCATTGAAAAATTCTGTTGCATTTACGACCAAATTGGTCGCACTCTAGAGCCCTTCCATCAACTAGAGCCCTTGCAAAATGTTGTCAGCAGAGAATATAAATTTTAAGGAGGCTAAAATCTTTTCATGTTAATAAGAAAATTTGATGTAATTTGTATTGCTAATGTATTGAAAGTCTTTCAACATGTTCTAGTCTTGGGTAAAGGAAACAGCAACCTGAAGGCAACTTTCGGAACTCGGGTGGCAAAACATGTTTAGGATGGATAATGTTTTTTGTCTGACCTGTGTGATGTTGGAAATACTGCAGAGGAAATTTCTATCCTTCATAGATAAAACGCTGAACCAGCAGGTAAAAGAAAAAGCACATACTTAAAATTCTTCACTTCCCTCAAATATTAGATTATTTTATGCTAACAGGGGTCATTTAGATACATTTTTCTGTGATTGTTCACATATTTCCTTTAGACCTTTAGAAATTTGTCGTGGTTATTTTATTTGTTTGTTTTATTTTTTATGTATTTATTTGTTTCACTTCTTTACTTGACCTCATTTCTCATTTATCTCTGCCTTGCCATGCAACAGTGTTCGAGATTAGTAAAGACTGTGGGATGTCTGAGTGCGGTAGAAGGTTATGTGATTAACCTCCTCCTGTTCATCTGTCATAAGGCATTCAGTGAGAATTTTTTTAACAATTATTATTTCATACCATTGACTGCAGACAATTAAAAGTGAAGCTAAAACATTTCTATCGCCCTCTGGTGTCTGGCTGCAGTAAAGGTCATAAAACCCGTGAGCCCGGCATAATTCAAGCAGCTGAGACAAGGTGGAACTTTGTAGTCTACATGCGGGAGAGATTGTCTGCAGAAGATAGCAGTTACCACAGTCCCCTGTTTTCTTGGAAAGAGCTCACGATCATGGCTCAAGAGCTGGCAGTTCGTCTTGTAATCGGAAGGTTGCTGGTTCGAGCCCCGACTCCGACAGCTTCAGTCGTTGTGTCCTTGGGCAAGACACTTCACCCGTTGCCTACTGGTGGTGGTCAGAGGGCCTGGTGGTGCCAGTGTCCGGCAGCCTCGTCTCTGTCAGTGCGCCACAGGGCAGCTGTGGCTACAATGTAGCTTGCCATCATCAGTGTGTGAATGGGTGGATGACTGAATGTAGTGTAAAGCGCTTTGGGGTCCATAGGGACTAAGTAAAGCGCTATACAAATACAGGCCATTTACCGTTTATCATATAAGGAAGAATGGTCTGTCATTACTCTCACCATTGATGTACTGAGGCCATTTGAGGAAGGAGATGGGGATATCAACTGAAAAACATGTTTCCATTTCAAAGGTGATTTCCCTGATGTCACTGCTTCTCAGAACTTTGGAGCACCAAAGTAGCAAGTTAGTTTCAGAGCTACTGAAGCATTTTATGGTCTTATCATCGCCACATACCTGGACATTAGATTAAAAAATCTCTACAAATGTTGAGGCTTTCAAAACTGGACTGAAATCAGAATCAGAATTTTCTTTATTATCATTGTCACAGGTACAACGAAATTAAAAGTGGTCCCCGATCAGTGCATCATCCCTAAAACTATGAAAATATAAATAAAACAATAAAATTCAATAAAATGAATAAATAAAATACTTAAAGTGCTAATAAGAATAGTATGAGCACATATTCACATACATTCCCACATACATGCTTCAGTCAGTGATTTTTTTACTGTACTATTTTTTTCTGAATAAAAACCTTCATAATAGTATCAGTATAAGCGATGCTGGGCCCATATTTACTTAATATTGCATCAAAGCCAAAATCAGTGTCAAATCTTGGAGTTTTACAAATCACTCGAATTTGAGAAAGAAGTCATTCTGTTCTGCTTGAATGTTAATTAAAGTCAGTGCTGTAGTTTAGACAATAGTTTTACTGCTCTGACTGTACTGAACAGAAGGATGTTCAGATACTAAAACTGTTATACTGCCCAATCACCAGCTAACATTAGCCTTTCTGTACTTTTATTATAAGTACCAAACTAACAGCAAAAGGCTCGATTTGTCTTCCGCTCCTGTGCGAACTGATTAACAAATATCCTATTCCATGTTGATATGACTGTGTACATTAGACAAATTTAGCTATTTTATTGTTCCTTTTATTGTTGTAATTTGAATATGTTTGTCTGCAACAAGTCTCTCTTGTAAATGAGATGCTGAGTCTCAGTAGGACTACTTGTATAAATAAAGGTTAAATAAAAAATAAAATGTGCAACATGGAAACACCATTACACCACACACCTAACTCTAACCATGATCACATCCTAACCCTGACCCTCAGCAAAACTGTGCAAGTAATAAATAATATTTAATTGTTGTGAATGATTATTGTTATTTAAATATTACATGTCTTTCTCTGATATGCCACTGTGGGCTTCATTTTCCTACGGATACTTTGTGGAGGGTTTGGGTATTGAACTGCTTGCACTGTGACTGTTCTACTTTAGCTTTGTTAATACATTGTTTGTAATTAGTTCTCATCATAACTAGGATTTCATGTTCCAACAATGTGTTAAATATTGTGCTTTAAAGCCCTCGTTTCCTCCTTATTAATCTTTCACACTTCTGGATTCACCATCTTCTGTCCTCCCCTCCCACCCTACCTGCCCCACATCCAGTCCCTGTCCCATCCACCACCGATACAAACATGAAAGTTACTCAGATTTAGGACTGGGACAAGAAAAGAACAAAACAAACTACACAACATGGGTGTGTTTTGTGTTAAAGCCAAAAAGGAATGTGGAAGTGGGAGTTACCCATATCTAATCTATGTATATAAATAAATATCTACTGAGTGATGAAAAAAATGAAAGTGCAAATTCACGAGATATCTTAAAAGTACCAAAGTACAGTCACAAAACACAAAGGCTTTTTTTATTGTTTACCAAAATACCAAAAACATAAGCACTTAAAGTGATAGAAAGTTAAATAAGATACAACCACTTCTCAATCATGCTGGTGACAATTTGACACTTTTTTTTTTAATAACTCTCACATCTGGCTGTCGTATAACATGAAAATCTTGTAAATGTTCACACAGTGTGTAACTGGGCAAACAATACCAAGACAAGCATCAATGACACTTCTGATTTTCATACAGTTAGTTAAAAAAGAAAGAATGAACACAACCATCCAATTATAGAAAATAGACACTGCAACTTAAAAAAAACACAAATAAAACAGCTTCACAATACTTAAATTCTTACATTTAAAACCAGTCATCTTTTATATATGAGTTCCTGGGGAGACTCACACCACGAACTTACAGATCACATTCTTATTCATCACATAGAATGTGTGTCCTATTACGGGTCCAGAATAATTACTCATTGTAGTCTACAATTTAGAAAGGTCTCGAATTCTTAATTACACATAAAAAACAGGGTCACCATAAAATTACCTGTTGGTTTAGGCTTTGTATTTTCATGCTTCTTTAAAAGACAGAAGAGGCCATGCTTGGCTGAATTTTAAGCTCTGTTAGTAAGCTGCTTTAGACACTTACTGTACAGCTTAAGGATGCAAAGTGCTAGATACTTTTTAATGTGTGGTGAATAACAGATTAATAAAAATCTAGAATAACTTTCAAGAAAACTGAAGCAAAAAGAGGACGTTGGTAAAATTAACTCAACATTATTTCATATTGTTTGTCAGATATTTCCATTCAAAATGATTAAAAAACACCAACATCACAAACACAGCAGAGTGGTCTGCTTAGGTGACTTGACTTAGCAGAGGTGAAGCCTAGCAGACTGACTCACACAGCTGCTTGTGTTGGCACACTTGTCAATCGTAACAGCCATGCCCCAAACTTTAAGCCTTACCCAAAATTTCTATTTAAAAAAATAAAAAAATAAGTAAATAAAAAAAAATCTTCCTCTTTACGGCTGTTATAAAGACGGGTGTTAGCTAAGATATAAACATTTTATTTTGATGACTGAAGTTGGGTGTTTTAACATGGGTGTCTATGGGATCTCAAGTGGCCACTGGTGGAATTACATTTTTTGGCATTTTCATGTTGGCTTCATTTTTTTTAATTAAAGTGAATGTAATTGTATCTCTATCTCTATCTTAAATATTTTGTTATAGTTTGACTAAATGCATCAAGGACACATACAGATAACATGAAATCTATGTTTGTTAGCTCAAAAATGCAAAAATGTGATATATCTACTTTTGCACAGCGCTCTTGTCTTTAAATTTGACTTGTGTGTTTTCACACACCACTTCCTTCCACACATTTTTAGGTACTTCTTCGTCAACAAAACCTCAGAATTTCTGGTGCATTGCTCATATAATTTCTGCTAATTCCTCTCACAATGCACTTCTCCTCAAGAGAAGGGGAAATTTCATGTTAAGGCTGCCGACCTATTGCACGCAATGGCGGCGCCATCTTACCCATCCGACCATACATACATTACACAAACATCACATGGGGAAGACAGGTCAGAGGGGTATAACATGGAAAAGCACAACATGAGGAAAGATAAGGAGAAAAAAAATAACTCCCCCCAGACTGAGCTCCAACAGGGAGATCAGTTTGAGAAGAGAAAAAAACACCTCTGCACATAGCACATGAAAAAAAACTCTTAATACACCAAAGAAGACATGACAAGCAACAGGGATGGGTAAAGGGTGAGAGACATCCAATGTAGACAGTACATCCGGGCCTGCAGCCTATGCGCTGGTCTCCATGCTCCACCGTCAGCATCGGAAGGGAATAAGCGTCGAAGGCGTTTGGAGGGGGAGGGGGGATGAGTGTATATCTGCATGTGTATATGTCTGTGTGCGTGTGTGTGTGTGTATGTCCAGAGTTCAGCTGAGACAGTGTCCTTCGCCCTGCCAGGCTAAGTAAACAGTCTTCCAGCCAACCCAGGTGGCCTTGCATGGAATGGGAAGGAACAGACTCAACACAGTCGTTATCAGGGTGTTTTTGTTCAGCTCCAGCCTTGAGCCCACAGCTGGCGCCGAAGGGGTAGCCGCATTATGATGGTGATTTTTCTTTTACAAGATGAGAGCTACTAGGTGAATTCATGCCCTTTTCTTACTCTTGGTCTTTCAGTGCACATTCGAGTAAATTCCTTCACAACTGTCCTCCTCTTCTGAGCTTTCACTTTCTCTTTCTTCATCGTTTGCCCTAACATTTGGCAAGTTGGTGTTGCTTGGCCCAGCGATGGTTGCATGATGGATATTTTCTGGCACTTTCAGCCAATCAGTGTTTGCATAAATGCTATCTTCTGTTGTGTTTGGTGCCTACAATTGCACAGACAATATCAGTGGTGAAGATAATCTACTCATCCCTGTGTGATTTTACAAGTATCAAACTTTGAAAGAAATTGTTTTAAGAAGTCAAAGTACCTCATTTTCTTCCAAAGTTATAGGCCGACACGTAGCAACTGTATTGCTTTCATCTGGTAACTGACCTTTATGTTTACAGGGATTCTTCTGAGCCCTGAAAAATAACATAGAACATAAAGCATATATATGGTTACAATTCATACATCAAAGTTTTACCACTGCTCGGTTTTTAGCACACAGGACGAATTAACAAGAGCTGCTGAAAGAAAATGTCATTAGGTCAACCACCTTTACTACGCTTAGTAATGGGTTATGTTAGATTAACCGTCAGAGAGCAAACAACATCATTGAACGTGAACAGATAAAGGTCTCAAAAGTGAAAACATGTTAAAATTAACCAACACCGAAGTATTATATGGATTGCTGATGACTAAATCTGAGTTTTATTATTTTTTTCTAATGGATGAAGGCCCAAACAAGAAACAGTAATTATGAGTATTCAGACAAAAAGAATTTAAAAGCAGGCAAATAAAACTTAGTAAGATGGTGAACTGTGGGTAGATTTAACATTATTCCATGAAATTTAGCAGTTGTTTACCTACCTGATAAAAAACAGCACAACACATATTGATACCAGCAGTAATGCTGTAAGAGCGGAGATGATCACTGGATACAGAACTGAATCTAAAAAACAGAAATATCATGTGTAAAAATATCAGCTTCATTTTTTCTCACTTATGTGTACAATAAATGTATTGTTTTAATCACCAATATTATTTATATGGAACACAATCAACAATATCTAGAATCTCAAAATGAAAAAGTTTTCAACAAAACCAACAGATTGATTGCTCACATGGATTCAGGGAATCTAAAACTTATTGGACTATTGCACTAAAAAGGAGTGTTATCTTTAATGCTTTAAAGTTTAGTTGTTCGCCATTAATCTGTGGCAGGCCGTGGTCTGCGGTGCCGCTGCAGGGTAGGCGGACACACCTGCATGGCACCCGCAATCACGCCTCGCCGGCTTAAAGTCTGTGGTGGTTGCTGAATGTTTGTTGTTGTTGTAGTTGTTGTAGTGTGTAGCTGTCAGCTGAAAAGCTGCAGCCAGTGTGTAAACAAGCAACCGTGAATAAAGTGCTGAAAAGCATGAACGAGTGGTCGGGTCTATTTCATGCAATCATATTGATTAGTACGGAGCCCCTCTGATGACATGGTCCAAAAAATACATAAATTGTGGCCACAAAATACTACTTCATGCCCTCGAAATAATATAACGTGCCCACGAAATACTTATTTGTGGCCAGGAAATACTATTTCGAGGGCACGAAATAGGTATAACGTGTGCACGAAATGCTAATTTGTAGGCACGAATTGGGTATAACGTGGCAACGAATTATGCATTTGTGGCAACGAAATAGATAACGTGCGCACATCATATTGATACAATTCCTGGACAGCTGCATAGAGACATAAGCATAAGAGTAGGCTAAACCTATACACCATGGACAGAGACAGTATGATTGAGTTTTATTTTAGGCTGGGAATGAGCTACAAATGCATTTTGAAAAGCCTGGCAATGCAAGGAACCATTATTACGGAGAGACATTTAAACAGGATATTGAGAGCCCAGTTACTTTACAGACCTAAGTACGACCTGGAGCCGGGATAGATTTTATTGTCAACCAACTGCAAGGGCCTGGGAAGGATCACGGTTATCGGTCAAGTGTTTCGTGCCCACAAATTAGCATTTCGTGGGCACGTTATACGTATTTCGTGCCCTCGAAATAGTATTTCGTGGGCACAAATAAGTATTTCGTGGGCACGTTATACCCATTTCGTGCCCACGAAGTAGTATTTTGTGGCCACAATTTATTTATTTTTTGGACCATGTCATCAGAGGAGCTCCGTAGATTTGTCATGGTCTTGGGTTTTATGCCCAGGGTTTTGAGTTTATGGACTGTATTCTTGGATACTATTAAATATTATCTATTTGGCACCTAGTTTACATTTTCATCATGTAGACTCTTCTTCTTTATGTAGTTTTTAGTTCCTAATTGCAGTTTCTGTTTGTAATAGCATTTATTAGTTTCTTCAGTGTTTCCCTTTGTTTTCGTTTTCTGTCTTTTCTCACAAGTTAGTCTTTGATCTTTGCAGCTGTTCCTAATTCAACTCCTTTTGTTGTATTCAGAATATCTCAAACAGATGTGAAATGTGATATTTACACTGAACATCAATTTGAATGCTGCTGGAACGTCCAACTCCAATCTCATTTTCAGCATTGCAGAAAAAAGTCCGTCTGTCTCTGGAGACTTGAATGTTTAAACTGGTTCCTGTCCCAATAAAAGTCTCCTGGTCTCCATCACCCATGAACCAAGTGTAGTTCCTCACTGCTGGGTTGGTGTTACTGCTGCAGGTCAGAATCACATTGCTGTTCTCTGGCACTGGACCAGAGGGACTGACTGAAAGTGTGATGTTTTTAGGTGAATCTGTAAAATGAGCACCAAAACAGGCACACCTAAATGTTAAGACAGTTTTCTTATAAAAAAAAAAAAATGTGAATAACTGGAATTGTATTGTATTTTTTTTATTATAATTACTTGCTCTTAAACACATAACACAAAATCCTATTTCTAAGGATGGCTAGAGAGCAAACCACAGAAATTTAGTTTCATCTAAAGTAAAAACTGAAAAGTAAAAATGAAGTTAGTGTAAATATCTGGGTTGGTATGATTTGGATATTGTGCCCCTATTTTAGTTTTTTACTTGCTAAAAAATATGGGCAATTAAGCATCACTTATAACTTAACCCCCCTGCTCTTAAACATAACACAAAATCTTACTTAGCATAAAGAACACAAATTTAGTTTTGTCTTAAGTAAAAAGTGGGGAATAAAATGATGTTATTTTTTGGCCTGGAACCTTCCGAAGACAATATTACATAAATTGTACTACCATTGAATCCTATTAATGGAATTCTAGAAGGATACTAGTCAGGGTATGTAAACTGTAAATCTGTGATATTAATACATACATTGAACGTCTATTTGTAGGTTGCTTGATCGTTCAACTCCAATTTTATTTGTAGCCTTGCAAAAAAAAATACTGTTGATTGTTGAAACGGCAACATTCAATGTGCGTCCAATCCCAATGAGAGTGTGCACCAAAACATGCACACTGAAATCAGCAATATTTAACATAATCACTCATTCTCACACACATAATACAAACTTCTAAGTGTGGGAAGAGAGCAAACCACACAAATGTAGTTTTCTCTTAAGAAAAAAACTAAACAGTAAAAATGACAAGTTGTTTATCTTGGCCTGTAACCTTCTGAAGACAATAATACATAGATTGCACTACCATGCAATTTATGTAATTTATGTCAGTTCTGATAATTGATTTTCAGATTAAAATCAATTTTAGCTTGAATAAAGTGATATCGATTCATTAAAATCCTGAATCAATTTTTAAATATAAATTTATTTCGCCCGAAACGCCAGGATCTCAGGTTAGACCTTATAAAACTATTTCGACAACCACCAAACAGCTAAAACAGCCAGGCCAGGAAAATCTCCTTCATGTTTTTCTGTGTTTTATCCTCAGTTACTTTGACACAAAGACATCTGCTGTGATGCTTACACCTCTGATAAAGTCTCACAAGTGTCAGCTTTCTTTTTATAGATATAAAAATATGGATATATACTGATAAATGATCAGAATTATAATATTTCTGACTGACTGAGGCAAAATTTCCCCGATTCAAATAAAATCGTTGATCGAATCGAATCGGGACCTTATGAATCAGAATCGAATCAATTCTAGAAATCAGTGACGATACCCAGGCCTACTATTAACAGAATTCCAGCGGGATACTAGTCAGGGTATGTAAACTGTAAATTTGTAATATTAATACATACATTGAACGTCTATTTGTAGGTTGCTGGATTGTTCAACTCCAATTTTATTTGTAGCCTTGCAAAAAAAAATACTGTTGATTGTTGAAACGGCAACATTCAATGTGCGTCCAATCCCAATGAGAGTCTCCTCATTTCTACCAGCTCTGTACCAGGCGTAGTTTTCTACTGCTGGGTTGGCATTACTGCTGCATGTCAGAGTCACTTTTCGGTGTTCTATTATTGGACCAGAAGGACTGATGGAAATTCTGACATCTTTGGGTGAATCTGGGAAAAAATTGACAAAAATAGTTTTTGTAGTATTTGTAAGTGCAAAAGTCTTTTGTTTGTGACATCTTCACAAAAAAATGAAAAATTGAAAGAGAATTTCTTAAATGTAATATAATATAAGAGATACATCACAGCTATTTTTTTTTTTTTTTTTTTTTTTGGTCTGAACTGTTAATGGCACACCCCACTGCAAACCACAAAGCCAAGTGACAATAGCAAACATTTTTTTTCATAATTCTAATTTCTTGTTTGAGCATTAGAGTGAATCTAAAAGCCTACAGTACACAAACTCATGTGTCGACTGAAAAACGCACAGACACGCCGTCGGGGCTGAAAGCCGACAGCTCACTGATTCTGATGGGTCGGGGCTGCACTTTGTGTTTATGTCCTTTTTTTGTGCTAGATTCTGAAGCTGCAGATTTTGTCTCTCTTCAACCAAAATTGACTGAACCAGCAGCAAAAGAAGATCCAAGCTACACTTCACGTTTCGCTTCACACAAACATTGTCATGAATTCCCTCTTACTTTTGCTGTTTTGCTTCCACCATGATAAAATCACACTTCCTCTAGAGCTCTCTCTCCCTCTCTCAGTGTAATTCAAGAACAGCTTCCCATCTAAAAATCTTTGTTTTCTGCATTATTCGCTTACTTATTACCCACCAGTCTACCGTTGTTTACAGCGCTGTCAGCCACTGTTTGTTCTTTTTATTTTTATTTAAATGACTTCTGACAAGAAAGCCTCATTTCTGCTGTTCAAAACTGAAGAAATGTAAACTTGTAAAATTATGCCAAATTGTAAAACGCTTAGCTGTGTCTCTAATAAAACCTCTGTAACTTTGCGCTGCTTCACTTCAGCAGCATCAGGTAATGTTCATATGTTGATTCTTGATAGTTTTCTTCCGTTTTTGATCTAATGCAGAATATTTTTAAGGTTATCTGCTATAAAAAGCCAGGCCAGGAAAATCTCCTTCATGTTTTTCTGTGTTTTATCCTC